>VRLP01005677.1:0-34643 GCA_009660295.1 Lophius piscatorius
ACCCAACAAATTCCTCCTTGAGCAAGCACTTGGCGACAATGGCGAGAAAAAACTGCCCTTTAACGGGCAGAAACCTCGAGCAGATCCAAGACTCAGGGTGGACGGCCTACTGCCCATGGGTTATATGTCTGTATGTGTGTGTGTTATATGTCTGTATGTCTTTGTGTGTATGTGTGTGTCTTTGTGTCAATCAAAATGAGAGAGAGAGAGAGAGAGAGAGAGAGAGAGAGAGAGAGAGAGAGAGAGAGTCTACATGCCGATGCTCCTCCACACTTCTACAATCTCTCTCACAGTCTGGGGTCCGTTTATTAGTCTTTGTATGTGAAGATTGGGTCTATGTCATGTTAGAAACAATTACAGGTGAAGTTATTTTTCACGTACAGCTTGAGTGAACGAATGTGACACAGCGACGGCATGTTTACTGTAATCCACTTTTTCTTAAAAGGGGATCAAAGCTCCGTGGTTGAACAGGATGATGAGAACACACCCATCACAGGGAGCACCAGGCTCGACCAGGAAGAGAGCACGCCCAGGTGGGCTATTCCTGGTGTCAAAGCAGGAAAAGAAAAAAAGAGGCAGATGGATGGCCGAAACCCGGCAGCAGAAGGAGAGTGCTGCATTTGAAAATTTCATGAGAATGCAGCATAAAGCAGAAGAGCGCCGCGTTAAGGAGCAGAAACCGCCAACTGTTCTTAGAGATGATGGGGACTTTTGTAAGACCTTTATTGCCCCAATCACTGGCACAACCACGGAGGCCCACAGCCCCAATAATGCCCCATGTGGCTTACTCAAGTCTGACCCTCAAAACCCACTAGCAGCAATGGAACCCCCTTCAAAACCCACAAGAACCCATCAACTGCTGGCAGAATCTACCAGAAACCATGGTTCCACCGCACCCGAGTTCATCTGCACTTCATGATGGCCACCAACATTTCTTTGATCTTTAAAACTTGCACACACTACCATGGTGTGCATGACTTGTACTTGTGTTCAAAAATGGAAGTGATTGTTATTTACGTTGTTGTTGATAGAAGCTACCTCTTCTGCCATCGTTAAAGGTAGTCGCACACTTACCTGGTTGAGGCTTCCTGTTGAAAAGTGCGAGGCATTTCTTTCATTTTCTGTTAATCCACCTTTTTCTGCCATTGTTAGACATTTGCACACATGCACACATGCCTATGGTGAAAAAACAAAACGACTGAATTTGTTATTTTCTGTGCTGCGGAAAACGGTTATAAACATTCAGAAAACAGGATAAAAAATGTCAGGTACTTCCAAAACAAACGTTCTTCTTCTTCGTTTACAAACAGCATTTATACATCACACAGACTTGGTGGATTTCTTACAATTAAGATGGAGTTAATTGTCATCTTCTATCCAATCAGAATCAGAATTTTTATTACAACTAACCTGAGAATATCAAATGGGAAAAGAAGAGTCGCTAAATATATACAAACTAACAGCGTATAGCAAACAGTATAAAACATATATATATAACCACAGCAGCACACTCACAGCAGCAAAGAGTCCAAATCAGGAGCTTATATTATTTTCCAAGACACGTCAATACCTCCTCAGCTTTCTGTGCGCGCTGAAAGGTCAAAGGTCTCAAGCTAACACATTATAGAGAAGGAGACTGTGACATGTTGTCCTAGTTACACGGATGAGGATCGAGGTATTGACATGAACATGAACTATTTCTACACATATGGTTGCAGTAACGGCAGCACTAGTGATTCATGCCGAGCCCTAGTTCCACCGTTAAATCATCCCAGCTCTCATTATTATTAGTAAGGTGAATTTATAATGTTTTGAGAAACAATCGCTCCTCATTGCGCCACATGGGCACATAGTTCGCCTGACGGGGATTCTCCGGCGCCACCAGTCCATAATCGTCTTCATCATCTCCAGGATCTTCATCTGTCCATTCTCCGTGCTGAGATGATACGTCTCTGCAGCACTGAGGTCTTTATTTCTTATTTTTTACTGTTGGTTCAAGGACGCATCAATCAATATCCAATCAATAAGCTAATTATGAAACATTTCACAAGAAAGATGAATTACGATAGATTATTAAAAGAGTCCAATGGCAGCAGGGACAAACTAGGCCAATGCTGTCATCCCCGACAGCAACCACCCAATCCCCTGCGTTGAACAAGCAATTCTCCTGATTGAACTCCAACTAAATGTAAATTTATGTCCGAAAAATTGTGTTTTTCATTTTAAAAAAACAAACAAAGCTTCTCCTAGAAGCAAAATATGAATTATAAGGGTAAAATATGATATATACAAGATAGATCTCCTTTGAGTTGATGGCACCAAATCTGGATTAAATCGGTCCAACGGTTGAGAAATGATGGCCCGAAAAAACCTTTGGAGAAAAAGCTCCCCCTTGTGTTGGAAATATGCAACTATAAGGAGAGATGCAAGAAAAAACCTGCTACCCAGTAGATATTGTGTGAACAACGCAGATTTCAAAATGTAGAAAAACCAACGTAGTAAATGTTGCATGAAGAGGGAAGTGGATTCGACAGAAATGTCAGACACCGTGTTCCAGTCAGCAAACAAACTCTCGCGTACTTGCCCTAAAACTCCACAAGACACCTTCGTTCAAGAATAAAAAATTGTAATCGGAAGCGCCTTGCAGACCCAACACTGTGTGAAAGATTATCCGGTGAGAAGTCTGCACTTAAAACACGAGCAACGCTGCGGGGGATCGGAACACAGTTCAAACTGTTGTTTGCACCTTGATGGCTTTTACTTTTCCCCTCTTTTCTCTCTGCTCTCTGATGCAGTAAACATCCGTCTCATCAGCTCTGACCTGTAGGAAGAGAGAGGCATTTGTTTATGTCTTTGTTCATGCTTACGCTGGAAGAAGGACACACAACACACACACACACACACGCGCACACACACACTGTAGAGTGCTGACAACACAATCCCACGTTCAATGATAAAAAAGCCGAGGATGGCTCCTCAGAGAGCGCCGCGTCCAATTCCTCTAATGATGTACATTCCACTTGAGGCTTTGCTCCACCATAATGAATGTTTGCAGCACCTTAGTCGCTGTCCTGGAGCTGAGGAGGAGCTCTGAGGCACAGACAACGGAGGCGGCGGCAGCTCATTCGAGACAGATGAAAAGGTCTAATAGAGCTGATGGATTTCTTACACTCTAGGATCAAGGTTAGCCAAACAGAGAGCGCCGCCGACGACCTGGCCTTCTGCTGGATCCCCGTCATTGAATGAAATACAGTCAGATAATTCAAGCCTGAAGATGACTGTTGACTGAAGTCCACCTGTATATCAACACCCCCCCCCCCCACTGCCACACACAAAATGAAGAAGATAAAGGCTCGGGTTCCCTCCACCCCTTCAGTCCATACGTCCGTCTCTCTGCTACCTTCCATTTCTGGAAAAGGAAGGGTAGGTAGCGGAAAAGATGGACAGATGAGTGATTTATCACAACAAATGATTTGTGATAATGAATCTAGTCGGACGTTATTTGGCGCTCGGACTCAAATCGTGATCCAAGGGTCTCCGCCCTGAACAGGAGCCTGGAAAATGCCCCCTTTGGAGTCCGGATACTTGGATGGTGGTGGCTGATGCCTCTGCTGAGGCTGATGAGTGATGAGGCTCATGGGTCCCCGAGGACTAGGTGGAGATGGGGAACCAGCAGCATGAAAGAGATATATGGCCGACAGAGTCATATTTAAAGCCAGCAGCTGATGGCGATGGGCGGAGCATGCAGGTGTGACGGCAAATGAATGGATGAGGCGACCTGAATGATGATCCGGACGGCGAAGCAGGTAATAGAGACTGAGCATGTGCGAAACGTGAAGATATTAAGGCGGTATGAGCAGTAACAGAGGCTCGAGTGTGCAAGAGGATAGTCTTTCTGATGGAACTTCTGATAGAGCTCCATTACTTAACTCCCCACTCATGCTAACTAGGAACTTTGATTATTAGCGTTTTATTCACTTCCATTGCTACAATTTGACCTCAGTTTCTACCCACAACCAAACGCCAGGGCCCTTTAACCATTTCACAGCTTTTTCATCTTTGTGTTTTGTATTTTAAGTGTTATAGGTTGGTTCTTTCTAGTGGTTGGTTTGGTTTCCGAGGCAGAAACATTCTACATATAACAGTCACATACTGTCAAGTTATACCTTCTGTAATTTAGGAATTTGAATCAGTTGTTGTTTTTCCCTTTCTAATTGGATGTTTGTCTCGTTCCGTGACTTGGATTTATGTTAAAAATGGTTGAATATTCTCTTAATCATGTATTTTTTGATATTCTTTGATATGATGGGACTTTTTAAGCAATTCGTTACATTTTCATTTTAAAAATATAATTGTTTTGGGGATATACATTCAGTAAGAATTACAATTAACAGGGACAATTTAAATAACTGTATGTCTTCCTTGAAACGTCCTCTTTTTGTGGGAACCTGGGTATTACATGGGGGGTTATTATGAATTTTAAATGCCCAATAAAGTGTTCAGACTTTGTTGCTCTACTCATCCCAGCCGTATATGAGGATGTAGAAATTAATTAATGGAGACACCATAATTTCCTCTTACTCCCATCTCTATTGAAGTGAAAACTGTATTTTCATCTGATGGTTTAATTCCCTGGCTGTGTGTGTGTGTGTGTGTGAATCTCGACCCTCGGTCCAGCAGGACCATTATGTGCCTCCAATGTCAGGTCCGATCTAGCAGGTGAGGCTATCTTGCGTCCTTCACACAGAGCGTGGCGCTTATCATTCTCCAGAAATAACATTAGGAAGGACTTCAAGTGTGGGAAATAGGAAATATTTTCATTTCCCTATCACTAACCTATAGCATTCCTTTATGGTTAATATACAAATCACGAAAAACGAAGATACAAGATTAAGCGTGAAAATGAGATTGAGTCTTTAAAGCAGTCCTGGACCCCATACCGCAGAAGACTTGGAAGGACTGGTCGGGGTTTGGGCTTGTTTGAGCTGCTCTTCCTGCCTGGACATGAGCTTTCATAGGGCCAAGAAAGGACAGGTGGGGAAAAAAAAACAAGCTTTTATCTCTGCCGAGAGAATTACCAACGCTAGAAGAAAGGAACGCCTCCGCACCTGCATCTCTTAGATCATTCCAGTACCTGAGATGACCCTGGGGGTTTTGGTAGGACTGGATTTACCAGCCACAGTCAGGCCCTGAAGCCGCAGACGGCGCCATAGGATTGATGGTCTCCCCGAGGCATCCGTTACTATAACGTTGGATGCTGCGTTATATAAAACACGACGACAGGGATCTCCACCATTATTGCTTTACTCCATCTTTACATGCTTCCTCGCCTGCCCCATTGTGATGGTGCTCTCTCTCTCTCTCTCTCTCTCTCTCTTTCTCTCTCTCTCTCACCTCGTGGGAGGTCTGGCGTTTGTGGCTCATTCCTGACACAGAGACCTTCAGCCTCCTAGCAAAAGTGTGTCTTTCACTTAACTTCGCTCGCCCGCTTTTCCTCCCGTTTTCGGTGACCGGACAATTCAGCGCATAATCCCCTGACTAGACTTTCATCACGGCGTGGTCACAGTCGCTCTGGAACAGGAGGGGTTCTGTTCAATGCAACACAAGAGGCTGGGATCATGGAGAAAGATCGCAGTGGTTCCATGGTCAGATAATGCAAACACGGTTCATGGGGGGAGGGGGGAGTATTTGCTGTATAAATGAGAAGATGATTAGTGTGACTGAGAGGAAGAGGACTTAATCAGATTGGATCTGTGTAAGTGGGTGTCATCAGGGTCGGGTGAAGGACTCAATCACAGACTCCTGTGAGCACACATGAACACACTCTACAATAATCACCTCCTGGCACTCTGACATTTTAGCGTGACCTTTAGACAATCCTGGTTCTAAAACTCCACATTCCACACTCTGGAAACACTGAGTCATGAAAGGGTCAGGATTTATTGATGGTGTGATGTTGAATATTTGATATACCCTATTGAACTTGTGCTGCACACTTTTCCTCTGGCTGCCTGGGTGAAGCTGGGTGTCATTAATTACAGGGTTGGGGGTCTGCTTCACTTACCTTCATATTGACATCTTTGTCTGCCATGCATGAGGAAACAAGGGCAAATTCAAAGTTATTGGGAGAGCTTCAGTATGCAATATGAATACAACTGACAGCCATAACATTACAACCAGTTCCCACTTTTTGCTGCCATCAACTTTTTTCAATAATGTCTGTTACAGTGGGCAACAGCGGCTGTTTCGAAATCGGAAGATCGAAAGGTAGTCGGTTTGAGGCCCTGCAAGTCTACATGTCAAAGTCTCGTTGAGCAAGAACCTGAAGCCCAATCTGCTCTTCGGGACATCTTAATGAGGCAAACTCAGAACCAGGGGCCGACATCGACTTGGCTCTTTGGTTAGCCAACCATAATTGGCCTGATGTAGAAACTGTCCATCAGCGTTGTGGTTGGCTGGACGACACCTCGGACGGACGGTGTTCTTCTTGTAGCGCTACGGCGTCATGAGCAGAAGATCTTAATAGAAGAGCTGCATACATAGTTTATTATTTCAACTCCATGTATAGCTATTTTAGCGCAACCATCTGACGTTATGAACTACCTTTTTTTTTTTTGAATGGATGTGCGATCATGACGTGTTCCATTCAGAACTGCTTCTATCAGAACCCAAGTGAAATATGCTCTCCAACCCAAACGCATGAGAACACTATTTCATTACTGCACCGTATGTGCAGCGGAGAAAATGACATGTTCACCCTATAAATCCCACCTGCACACAGGTACTGTACATCTACTTGACAAACTGTTTCTCCCAGCCACTGGCGTTATCACACGCACACACCTGAAGTACGACTCTCTATTTAAAATGGATTTGCATCTAAATGATACTGCGATTTCACAATAATGCTCCCATTAGTATGTAGATATGCAAATCACACTCTTTATCCCTTTCCTCAAACCCCTCTGTTCCCCTCAAAACGGGGAGCGAAGGTTCAGATTCCCAGACACTGACAGACACTGACATCCTAAAGACTCACCTAAAGCCCTAGAACACTCACAAAGCACAGATAAGAATAGAACTGTCAATCAGGAGACAGAAGTCCAAAATGTTTTGATGGTCAAACTCTTCAGGGAGACTGTGACGGATAAGATAAACCTCAACGAGGTCTCCAGACACTGGTGGTGGTGGCCGATGACTCTAAATGAATGATGGAGCTGGTGACACTATATGAATGATGGAGCTGGTGAGTCTGCAAAGATAGCGTGGTGGTTTTGTCATGAAAAACAAGTCGAGAAAAGGTAGAACCAAAGAACTGAAATTATCGGCAGCAGGGAGGAAACAGGCTCGTACTAGGTGGGTTTCTAGGTGGGTAAAAAAAAACAAAAAGACATAGAAAAAGAAAAAAGCTCTCCATAGTGAGAAAAATATCATCTATTAGAGTATAACAATAAATGTTAGATAGATCTCGATGAGCAAATTCTTATGCACCAAATTTGGACTAAATCAGAACCTACGGTTGAGAAATTAGGGCCCGAAAACTTTTAGGTAAAGCTCAAGATCAATCCAGTTCTTCCTCCCACTAAGGTCTAAGTGGGTATAAAACCTGAAAATGATCCATGAAATAGTTTTTGAGTTACCATGGTAACACAGGCATTCTCGGCGGAGACGGAGGCAGCAGCTATTCCATAATATCCCCGACTTTGCGGGTATGTAATTAAAGTTTTGTGCTGTTTCTTGATTTAGGGCGATTTATACTACTTAATAAAAACTGATTGTTGTCTTCTTATATTTCTTTACTTTGAATTCTACAAACATTTTTACAGTGCACGACTAGATTTTGGCACAGAAACAACTAACGTGGTTTTGGGGAAATTTTTGGGGTGATTATTACAATCTATGATCATGGTCACCCCTACTTGACCTTGAAGCACTGATATTGTTATTAGTCTCATAAATGGTGTCACACATGTTGCAATATGGAAATAATTGCAATCACTGCTATCCCTGTCTTAACTAAGACATCATTATAAAAAAGCAGAGAGAAAAAGTTTGTCACAGAATATTTAGTTCTGGTCCACAGATGTCCACTCCACAGAGATGATGCCAGTCTTTACGGAACAAAGAGCCACCAACTGTTCATTTTATAAAGAGTGAGCTGGCCACGGCTGCTCATTATGTAATAACATGATAATTGTTTTGTCATGAATGAAACTTAACTCTGAGTCACACTATCGACTCGATATCTGTCCTTTTAAACTTTTCTTCTGACGAGGTGCTGGCAACACAGGCCCGCCCCTGCCAATACGCAGACTACGCACTTTCTTAGGGCATCATGGTCAATAGAGAGAGAGAGAGAGAGAGAGAGAGAGACAGAGCGAGGGAGAGAGAGAGAGAGAGATGCAGAGCTTCACCTGCAAGAACGTTAAAATAGAAGTTTCAAGGTCATATTATTTGCATAATTCACCTCATTCAGGTTCATCACAGCACTACATAGAGAGAGGAGGAGAGTCTTTGCCTCATCTTGTTCTGGACATTCATTCATTCAGTCATTCATTTTCTGTAATTGTCATACTGGATATTCAATGAAGCTGATTTTCAGCTCAGTTAACACGTTTTTTCTTCTCTCTGCATTCATGTCTGATGAGCAGCAGCAGCAAACGGACCAGCTGGCGTTCATTTATCACCGACGGTCAATTTAAATCTTATAATCTTATATTCTTTTATATCAGTTGACAGCCAGAGGTTGAAGAAGACATTAGATATTCAGAGAGTTGTTGACAGAGGAGTACACTGAACATTAAAAATAAGAATCATATTATTTACGTAGACTATAATTGTGTTGTTATATAGTGGGTTGATAATGATGAGGATATATTATATTAATAATTGTTAGGATAATAACACTGTTTTAAAAATATGTTAATAAGTGAACAGAACAAATAGTAAATCTATATAATCCTAACAGCTGGATTTCAGATATTTATATTCTTTATAGGGTGAATTTAGTATTTTCTCATTCTGTTATTTATTGTTTTTTGTGACCATAATATATTAATTTGAGTTTGAAGTTGTGCTCGAAGGACTGGCTTCTATTATTTTTATTATTATGTTATTTATTCATCTATTTAATTTCAGGATGAAAAAAGTACTTTTTACTATACAAATATATACTTTGTGACGTGTGAAGCATTTATATCAGATTTATTCGTCTTATTTATTCATTTGTTTATGTAACCATAACCAAATTTCTGCTTAGGGCACAAACTTGGCTAAGGGCGGCCCTGTGGCAATATTTTCTATCTTCTTAATTTATGCTTGCATGGCAAAACTTTCCTTTCTGGCCCTTAATTTCTCAACCGTTGGTCCAATTGTATCCAAACTTGATGCAGATGAATCGACTCGAGGAGACCTATCTTGTATGGTTGTGTATTTTTTACTTTAATAGTACATATTTCACTCCCTCAAAGCTCTTTCGTGTGATCAACCAGACCTCTGAACCCATGTTTTAGGTTTGACAAAGACTTCTAAAAGCTCAAACACTCACAAAAGCCTCAGAGAGAAAAATTATTACTTTTTTTTTTAGATAAACCAAATGTTTCATTCGTCCTTTATGCGTTGGCAGAAACAGATGATCCAGATTTTATCCAAAAACAGAGCAAAAAGAAATACATCCACAATAGCAAGGCTTCCGTCTGTTATTGATTGTTTTTTTTTAAATTCAGCAACTTATGAGACAACAGCTCATCTTTGAGAAGCAGAGATTAGGGATTTAGATAAATCTCTATCGCTGACTGAACTAGATTACAGTGATTTACGAAGGCACTACCTAAAAGAGAACCTTTTTCATTTCTCCCTCATTCCTACATAGACGCATACCATTATGTAGGTGTGGTCTGTTATGATGAAGCTCGCCGTTGTCAGCATCACTCCCTCAGTTTGCAACTTTCTGGCTGCGAGTTAGAGGTTTACACTCTTTGGTGTCTTTGCTACCCAATTTGAGAATGTTGTCACTGAGACACCTGGTACTGCGATCTGACCGACCGGGTCCTGCTGGGCCAACCCGTGGCCTCCACCTGGACCGAGTGGGAAAAGAAGAGTGGAGGAAATCAGCAAGAGACGATGAGTAATCAAGAGACTGTATAACACATCACGTGTAAACAAAAGGGAAACCAGAACTGGTCCTCTGAGCATCAAAGTACCGGAACAAAAGATAGAAGAACGGATATTTTTCTCTCGCTGTCACAGAGGGTTTGACGTTCATGCCAGACTTCTTTGTTCTCTCATCTAAAGGCAGGACTGCAGGAGGAAACCCCCGTAACACAAAGAAAGCGTGTGGACTCTCCACACTTCAGACTGCAAAGTCAAACATTTAAACGGAAAACCTGCGGTTTTGCTCCATTTTCCTCTCCAACTTCCTTTTTCTCCAGTGCATAAGAATAATTTCTGTGTTTTGCATACTTACCTCTCCTTTCTCCGCCCTCAAGCGTACACAAATATCCTCCCATGGAGACATTATGTTTGCGAGACGCTTTGTAGTTCCTCCTCAAACAGGCAAAGAAGTAGCCCTCCTTATTCTTTTTGGACAGGTGCAGGCCAGCGTCCTATTTATCCAGACCTACATTTACAACGGAACAATGTCTATTGTCTGCGCTGTGGTGAATCCCTAGTGCTTTGTTATTTCCACTTCCACCCCTTAGAGTCAGGCTGGGACCCTTTGCTATCTTGTTGGACCTTGACGCATCTTTGGCTATTTTTGGTCTTTGGATTTGCAAGGTGGCCAACCTGCACATCCATCCTCATCCTCATCCTCATCCTCAGGTTTTATGTGTCTCATTTCACGTCTGTATGCTTTTGGGTTTTTTTTAAATTCAGTATACACCATCAAATGTACATGTTGGTCGAGAAGGTGACGTTAGAAACCCAGAGCTATAAAGCCGGGCATACACTGTATGATTTGAGCTCATCTTGAGCCTCAGCGAGACGTTCAGGGTTAGTCTGGTATTGTTTGTCGGGAGGACAAATCAGCATCTTCCAGAAGACCGTTGGACAATCGGACGGTCTTCTGATATTTTAGTGGGCTGACTTTGGCTTTTGCACAATTGAAAGTAAAGTCACGACTCGATCGCCTGACATCATTGCACTTTTTCCTCACTGTGTCTGTTTGAAGTGTCTACTGAGTGTCTGAGTTGCCGTGGCGACGCAATGCATCATAAAGTAGGAGTCATAAAGTAGGAAGTGCAGTTTGTGGATGGAGGAACTGAATAGCAAAGAGGAAAGAGGAAGCTTCTTAGCTGCCAGAGCGGTGGTAGCTATAAGTTAAAACACTATACACTCAAACGTAGTTCGCTTACCTCCGATTATATCTGCTAATTAGACCAGCCATTCTGTCCACATCGTCCTCACCACCTACGAGTCCAGGTACGCCAGCACCTCTTCTTTAAATGCTTTCGGCACACAGGATGGCAAAAATGATTAAAGCAGCTGGTTTCTGTCTTGGTAGCATGTTGCTAGCACACCACTTTCTATCTGCATCAGAGCTTTCAAACAAATCTTTATTAACAATTGTAAATAGCGACAACGTGCCGCAGGGGCCGACAGACCAAGAGATCGAATGATGTTCAGCGCGAACACTCAAGTCATGAGCTCACGCAGACGATTTATTCCTGCAGGGTGAGTCGGAATCAAACAACAATGAATCCATAATCGTACAAAGTGTGCCCACCTTAAAGCATCAAATTAGTGGTGTTTGTGTCTCCTCCACCCTGGTTAAACAAGATTCTGTTCTATCATTCAATCGGTAACTGTGCAGCCTCAGTAAAAGTCTCTAACATGCCCGGGTTCTCAAGGTTCTCAAGGTTGTCAAGGTTACTGGAGAGCACCGATACTACAACTCAGGAGGTAGCTTATTCTTCTGCACCTCCTTCACCTCTCCTGTTCATATGATCTCACCTCTCCTGGACCAGGAACTCAGCCTTCTTCAAACAGAGCTCCAGCCTTACCTCTCATTTCCCTTCAGAGAGGTCTGGAGGAGCAAACGTCATCTCTCTGCTAGGCTTGAAAAGTCCTCACCTGGGGTGAAACTGCAGCTGCTACTGCTGCTACTATCATTTTAATTACATTAATTACATTCTATGCATTTAAGAATTTGCACATATGTTTGAAATAATACCAAAAATGCATGACTGTGGTTCTTTTGCTCACAAGTATATAGCTGTATGTATCGGGATGCGGGCGATAAAGTAGAAATGATAGTGATGGATTTCCAAGAAGAAGAAAAAGAGTGGCTGTGAAAGGGGGTCACGGGAAACACTTGGATATGTTTTGGGGAAAGGGCTTCTTGCCAAGAGTTAGATGAGAAGATAGATAAAGCTCTCACGTCTGCATGCTACAAAACAAAACTCCTGCCAGTGGCTGATTACCCTCGATGGCAATTAAAGTTTGAAACTGAGAGTCTGCAACACATTTAGTCTGCTGGCACAGTGTAGAATGTTTTTCTTCCATAACTTAATAAGTAGAAATATCATCCCTCTGTCCCCTTGAAGTAATCCTGGGGTCCTGTCTCCTCTATGAAGAGGTCAGGGTGCCTTTATCTCCTATTTTCCCTTACAGCCCAGATAGATTATCTAAGATTTTAGATAAATCGACACGTGTGTCATCACTTTGGTGAGAATATCTACAGCTGACGCGTTAGTTAGCACACTATAAATAAAAAATTATACAAATTGACTATTGAGTTTTCTCAAAATATAACTACTGTAATGAGGAAAACTTAACTGTTGGCCTAAATAGGATTTTTAAGTCGTGTTTAATCGTGTTTAAATGCGCCGACAAATCCAAAGGAAGAGCCGTCAACAGCTGAGTGAGGAGTGAAAGGTGGTTTTATGAGAGGGGGGGCTTCTATCGAGTGATGGGGGCAGTTTTCCCTGTTACTGTGATGCTTTAACGAAGAAGCGAGGCGCACATATAGATTACAGGAGCAGTAGTGGATTTGAACCGCTAACCTCCTGATTGGCTGGACGACGATGATTCTGCCACCTGAGCTGCAGCCGCCC
The DNA here is from genome assembly GCA_009660295.1 of Lophius piscatorius. Classification (NCBI taxonomy): domain Eukaryota; kingdom Metazoa; phylum Chordata; class Actinopteri; order Lophiiformes; family Lophiidae; genus Lophius; species Lophius piscatorius. Next base: position 13,056 of record VRLP01005677.1, read on the forward strand.
GATAATTGTCTTCGGAATGTCACGATAAAAAGACTTTATGAAACTGTTGTGATGGCACACAGACACGATCTGTGCCATTTACAGGTCAAGATGAAAACATTGATAAAATTATACCCCCGAAAAGTCGGGAATATTATGGAATCGTTCGCATTCGCTGCCGCGGATCCTTTGTGTTAACGTGATACCTCAAAAACACTGTGATGGATCATTTTCAAACTTTATACCAAGATAGACCTTAGTGCAAGGAATTACTGGGTTGATTTCAGTCAGTGGTCAGTTGTATATTTCCGACTCTAGGTGGAGCTTTATCTCAAAAAGTTTTTCGGCCCATTATTTCTCACCCGTTGGTTCAATTTAGTCAAAATTGAACCAACTAGAGGAGATTTATCTTTCATATCATATTTTACTCAAATTCTTCATATTTTACTCACCAGGGGGAGCATTTTTTTTGGCAAAAAATGGACATAGTTTTCGGACAGAACTTCATATCCAATTTGAGGAATTCAATCGGAGCCTTAACTGCACAATGCAGGAGATTGGGGGCTTTTCGGGGATACTCCCTCGCCATTGTGGACGAAAGCTTAGGATATTGTCTTTTTTCATTCCTGCAACTGATGCACCGGCATTCTCTGACGACATTTCATCCCCGTTGGGACATCTCACTCACTGTAGAGGCTGCTCCTCCGTGTTTCCTGCAGACCTCTCAGCAAACATGATTAGAAGTAATCACATACATGTGATCATGATCCCGGTGCCGGTAGCTTCTCCAGCGTCTCATTCAGATCACATGTCGGGTTGCAGGTTTTGCTGGAGGCTCCCAGTAATTGTCTGGAGGTTGGTGCAGTATGGTGTGGTGGGGAATTGGAATGAAGGGATTACGATGAGCAGTTACTATTTGCTCGACACAAAGACACAGATTTGAAATGAGCTCAGGAGAACCGGGTCATGCTGCCAAACGGTGCTCTTCCTCCTTACCGGCTTTCTTCTCCAGAGCTGTAGATGGTCTCTGATGGCCCCGCCATCATCAGGAGGAGATGAGCGGATTGACGAGCTTTGGCCTTCTCATTATGATAAGAGGGTAAGAGCTCATTCAGACTGAGGCAGAGAGGAATGCATGACGTGCGGCAGATTACGGATGAAGGGCAGCATGTCACTTAACGGTTCGGAGACGAGAACGTTTGTTCGTCGCTGCTTTTGGCAAGAAGAACAATCAGCTGATTTAAGATCATTAAAAAAAGCGTTTACGCTCAAGTCCGACCCACCAAAAGGACACGAGGGAGTAGCTTTAAGTGTGATTAATGGCGTCGGAGAGGATAATATTTAAACTATTTCATTTATAGTCTGGACTCAGAGTTGTGGTGTTTGAATTAAAGAGTCCATCCAGAACTTTATGGAACACCCCTTGTGGACGCAAACAAAAAATCACATATTAAAGCCCCTTTTTTCCATATTATTATCCTAAAAGGTCACATCCTGTCGCATGCAGACGCATCTTCACTTGATTAGGTGAGGGATTGTGTGTGTGTGTGTGTGTGTGTGTGTGTGTGTGATTGTGTGTGTGTGTGTGTGTGTTGATGTACTCTCAACATAAGTGTGATTGCATGTTCGCTTGCATGCTTGTTTGAAAATAAAAAATCTATCAGCAGCTGTAGGAGGTACACAAATGCATGCATAATGAATGTAACACACACACACACACACACACACACACACACACACATACACACGTATACACTTTAGTAAAGATTCAGCAGAGATAAGCCGGTGGATTAAAACGGCACTGAAATGTCTCTGATGTAGAGGAGCGACAGTTATGTAAGACAGAAAAAGCGCTGACCAAGAAGAGCTGCGTGAGTGCTTCCTTGCTGTTTTTAATAGTTCTGCATTTTAAAGTTGTTGGGCACAGATCCCTTTGCTCATCAAGGTGATTTTGTTATTTTTAAAAAAAGAAAAAACGAAAAGTCCCGCGGTCCCCGAGGAGAAGACTGGCAGACCTAAATCCGAGGTTATATTTGGATGTACCTTTCCTCTACGTACAGCTGCATGCACATACAAATTTAATAAAGCAGCTCTGCTCTTTTTCTCTGCTGCCTGAATGCCTGAATGATTCCTTACAGTTATTTCCTCCTCACGACCTGCTGCATTAGGATGTGCAGAGCAGACGCCCCCTATAGGTAGAAGGTTGAAGCTGCAGCATCTCCTCTCGGTAGGATTCGACTCACGCTGCAGCTGCTTATAGATTATGTCGGGGGGGGGGGGGTCGTCGTGACCATTGGTTTATGGGAGTGAGGATATTTATTAATCTACTCAGGTTGGGTAAAGTTAACCCTTAAATGTCCTCACCAAGAAAAAACAACAACTATCTTTGCATGTTTTCTTTGCATTTAATGATTCAATTTTAATTTATTTTTGATTGAATATCTTCCAAATTTAGCATAAAACGAGATATTCTTTGGTTAAGTATATTTTTAAACAGTAAAAAAAAAGATTATTTATACAATTATTTCATGATCGAATCTTGTTTTTTATGGGAAATAGTAAATTTGTTTATTATATGAGCTCACCATACTGGTAAAGTTTGTTTTTAGAAAACTATCCGACCCGTGTTTGTTTATATTAAGTTACATAATTCTGTTTAGTCGGTCCACATGCTTTAATATGCCAAAAAAGAAATACCTCTCATAGAATAGGACTCTCATACGCCATGGTTAACGCCTCTTACTTGATGTCCCCTTTGACCTGCGGCGTCCCCCAGGGCTCCCTCCTAGGCCTCTTTCCCTTTAATATTTACATGCTGCCACTGAGTTGCATCATAAACAGAAATATTGACTCAAAATGTGATCAACCAAACGGTAGAGCCGGACATTGAAGGGTTAAGAGACGTTTGATAGAAAAAAAAAAAAAAAAAAAAGTTCGAGAGGCTCTGAATTAATTGGATCTCATCCTGTCGGAAAGCTCTCAACAACAGAGAGACAGGAGGAGAGAAAGTGACGCGAGAGACAGAGAGTGAGATAGAGAAGCAAAGGAAATTGGAGGGGAAGATGATATAAGTGATTCACGATGGCCCTGATAAGATTAGCGCCTGATTGAAATGTTATGAGTAAAATGTTTAGCGTATAATAAACAGACGCGGTTGGCTTAGTAGTTGGCGATATTACCTCACAGCGGCTTCCTCTCGCCGTCCAAAAAAAATGCGATATGGGTGGTGACTCTAAATATCCTGTAGTTGTGAACGTGAGAGAGGAGGAATCTCATCCAGCCGGGTCATAATAATCCTGGAGGGTTGAATCAGAATCTTTTTTTTTCTTTCATAAGTGTGTTTTTGCCTGTGTGCCGACCCTGGAGACGAACTGGCGACTTATCTACATAGCTACCTGACGGATGGATGGATGGATGGATGTGAAGATGCTGGTGGTAATATGAATGTCATTTATGATTTAATAATAATGTAATAACAATTTTTAGTTACAGCCCTGAACAGTCGGGGATATTATTGAAGAGCTAGATCCTTTGTGTTGACGCAATAACTGAAAAACTATCTATCATTTCTCAATTTTCATACCCATATAGGCCATAGGGCGAGGAAGAACTGGATTCATTTTGGGGCATGGTTGTTTTTTTCCTGACACTAGGAGGAGCTTTACCTCCCAAAACGTTTTGAGCCATAATTTGTTCATCCGATTAAGTTCAAATTTGGTGGAGAAGAATTGACTCCACCAATCTTATATTTTGGCTATATGTAATATTTGTTTACGCTAAAAGACCCTATTTAACTTCACATTTAATTGGAGAACTTCAATCAGGCAGGGGGGGGGGGTCATTTGTACAACGTAGGGGATCGGGGTTTCTTCAGGTATATACCCTTGATATCTGTTTTTTTTTTTTTAAATCTAAACGCCCATTTAATGGACTGTTATGTACCTTTGAAACTCTTCCCCCGTTCTTCTCTCCTCCTCCTCCTCACGCCCTCGTTAGCAAATCGTCACGCAGCAGTGCTTTCAGTACGTAAGTAGGAAGTCCGCCTGAGCTTGTCTCCTCCGCCGCTCTCCACTGATGTCAAAGGGATTTCCTGTGCGGCGCTCAACCTCGGCTACGCCGTGTCACCCCCCGCTCCGCCTCTCCGCCTCCCAGCGGTTTGAATCTCTTCAATATAGTTTCCATATCTTGAACTATCTTTGGGGTGTTTTTGAAGTAAATCCAGTGTAGAGACGAGTATATGAATGATGAAACAACGAGGGATTCCAGCAGCACATCCACCTGCTGAGATGTGGTTCATGCAACTACCTCTGATTTTAAGCAATCCGCGTCTTTTTTTTTATATATGTTGCGAAAAACATCCCTATATTTTGGTTAATTTGGACAAAAGCATTGATACCTGTCTCAAACCGGTGTATTCAGGTAGCTGGAGCTCAGCTTGAGCTGGAAGCAGTTTGCAGGCTCTGTCCAAAGAACGTCTATTGCTCATGAATTACTCATCAAAAATGTTCCAAAGGTCACTTTCGACCCAAAAATAGTCAGGGATGGAGCTCAGTGGAGCTGTTTATTTTAACATGGATTCATGCGGATTCATCAAAAAGAAGCAAAGCCTATGTGTTACCAAGCAGTCGTTTTTTGTTTGTTTTTATACTAATCTGCTGTTGTTTTTATTTATAGTATAAACATAATTGAGGTATAATGTATTGAAGGAAAAAGATTTTAATAAACATCTGTAAAAATGAATGAAATAAAAAAGATACTCATGATAAGGTTCTGAATCTCTCGTTTTCATCTTTGCAGCCGATGGAGATGTTGTCATGGTTACCAGTCATATGAAGACACACAATAGAAGAGGTAGTGAAGACACACTCTCATGCCTGCTTCTGCTTGCTGCTGCTTTTTTAGGTTGATTGTTTTTTAGCCACTCGGATTAATCAACAAGTCTTGTGAAGACGTTTGAGGTTCACCATCTGGAACAACAGGGAGCAGAGCGCTCCGGCCTGACGGGTCCATTCAGGAGATAATTATCAGCGTCAACCGTGTGGGCCGGCTCCTCTTCGGACGTCCGGTATCTGCTGGGCTGGTGAACCCCATTGGTCCAGTGCTGACGACTCCAAATGACTTCATCGGGATCGGTCATTTCAGCCGCTGCTCCTCGGTTTTGTATTGGTTATGATGTCATCAGTTTGACCTCCTTCCACTGCTCTCACTCCACATTTCCACCTGCATCCATAATCCACTTTCAAGCTCTGCCTTTGTCCTCATTTCAGAAAATCCCCTCATAGTCTCACAGAACAATTTGGATTTTAATCGTCCATTATCGTTACTTAACCAAGCTGCCGTCATGATTTTTGGGTTTTTTTCCAGTCATTTGTCACTTTTTTGTCCCTGCGCTGTGAGTTCAGATCAGATTTTCACAGAGAGTGCACTCTGGAATCATAATTAACAACCTTAATCTCTAGAATATCCGCTATTTTGAAGCTTTAATCGGATCTAGAGGTGTAGTCTGCAGATAAATTACGTTCAAGACGGTCCAGCGTTACATTCTGACTAGAATTCCTCTTCTGGCATGTTTTCTAACTTCCGGTTTTCCTCCGGGGATTCCTTCATCTCAGGTAAATTCAGCGTCGAGCGATGAGACTCATAAAACCCTGGGGGATGTTTAATGCTTCTTCTGAGATTGTATTGATCCTCCAGCCGTTCACGCGAAGGCATGCATGAGAGTAAGGGTTTTAATATACACCAGGTCCAGTATGTTTTATGATAATGGAGGAGGTCCAATGGTGTGTGAGGAGCCTCATCAGATAGTTTACTCCTTCCTCTCATTCCAGATACAATCCCGCCTACGGTGTGTGTGGAAATGAAATAAAAAAGTGAATTCTCATCACACTTATGTTTGCGATGTCATGGCCGACAGCCAGAGTAAAACCTGTAAAAGGCCCCCAATCTTCTCTGTTGTACAAGAAATCCTCCCGGTTCAACTGCCTGAATTAAATGTGTAGTTATGTCTGATAATCAGTCTTTTTGGTGAAGAAGAGCCCCCCCTAGTGAGTAAAACGTGAATGATTACAGTAAAATGTGACGCATAAATGATACATCTCCATGGGTCGATTCATATTCAGTAAATTTAAAGGAATCAAAAATGAATTAATCTTTGGACTAAAGATTTTTTCCAATTGAGTCTGAAAAGGAATCTTAAGTGGAGGTTGCTGGGGTCTAAATGTAATTAACGCGACTGAGATATTTTTCCATTTATGAATAATTGATTATTTAATCATAAAGAAATAGAGAAATCTAGGAATATAAAAACAGAAGTAGAATGAGTTATGCATAATTTATTTCAATTTATTTATTCTTTTTTTCCACTTTCCTCTGAAACTTTCACCGGGCCGCTGAAAACGTTCTGCTGTGTGAAACGAACGTGCAAATTCAAGTGTCGACTGCTAGCTGTTAGCTGATGATTACAATATTATTATAGCTGCGGTGGTCAGCGGGCCCAGCCGAATCTGAGGCAGAACCGTATCCTGAAGGAGACGCCTGAGCTGGACCCAAAACAGCCTGGATGTGGTCCAGGGTCTGGTTCTCATATTTTCCTATGATGCAAGACAAAGAAAGTTTATTCTTATGGCACATTTCAGCAACAGGGCAATAAAAAGTGCTTTAAACAAACAATCTTGAACATTCTGTCAAAGCGCAAAAAGAACATTAAGACATAGTTAAAAACAAAAACAGGTAATAAAAGCTTTAAAAAATAAAATAATGTTATTTATAATAATAATAGTAATAATAATATATATATATAAATAAAAGCTAGAGTAGAAGAAACTCAACTGTGGAAGAAATAGGAATAATTTAAAGCAGTTTTTTTCTTGGAGCTTGTTCCAGATATTTGGTGCATAAAAACTTCTCCGTGTTTGGTTCTGACTCTGGGGACGCTGAGCAGACCTGATCCAGACGACCTGAGAGTTCTGGACGGTTCAGAACAAAGCAGAAGATCAGAAATGTATTTTGGTCCTAAACCGTTTAGTGCTTTGTAAACCAGCAGCAGGATTTTGAAATCAATCCTCTGAGAGACAGGAAGTCTGACCAATTTAGGACCGCTGGTCACCTAAATTGTGTTTGGGTAATTAGAGGTGATGGTTCCATCACACGGAGCAGCAATAGGAATGTGGGTGTGCATCTGTGACAACTTTATTCATAGCCACATCAGTGACGACACAGTGAGTGAAAAGAGAGGACAGACTTATAGTTTCAAACCTTATGATGGAAAAGCGTCCGGTAAATAGTTTCCTGGAAGAACTGTTTTCTGTTCCTCTAGTTTTGTAATTATTAAACCCACAAAAAGTTGAATGGAATCATGGAATCACCAACGCCGCCGCTGCGTCTGCTGCAGATCCTTTGTGTTATGGCGGTAACTCAACAACGATTTCAGAGATCATTTTTGAATTGTTGTGTGAGGAAGAACTGGATTGATATTTATAATTCTGACGCTAGGGGAGCGTTATCTCCAGAGCTTTTGGGCCATAACTTCCTAACAGCTGGTCCTATTTAATCCAAATATGCTGCATATGGAACGACTCAAGGAGATTTATCGTCTATGAATCATATTTTATGCTAATCAATCCTATTTTACCCACTAGGGGGAGCGTTTATACAAACTTTTTTTGCTAGAAATGTTACAGTGTTCTGATATTTCTGTGCGTGGCTGCCGCATTAGGCAAAAGACTGCGAATGCATCGCTCAAGCTTTCAGGGGTTAAGCTGCGAGATTTCTCCACGGACCCATTTGGTTCGTCCTCTTGTGTCTGAGGACGTTCACAAGGCTGCGGTTCTGTTCACACACAGAGAGCCCACATCTATGAAAGCACCAGCGCTTTTACTTCTGTATTCAGCCGTGCAAAAGAAAATCTATGAGCTGTTGGGTTTTCCTGCTGTCGATTTGCGCCTTGAATACATCAAGTGGAAGAGGAAGGGCAAAGAGAGAGAGAGGGATGAATGAGTAAGTGAACTGGGTTGAAGGAAACCCGAAAGAAGAGGGTTCTTATTTCATGTTCCTTTGAAATCTTTGGGCACAAAGAATCGTTTCAATGAATAATGACGTAAGGTTTAGTTTGTCGTCTCCTCCCCTGCACCACTTTGGGTGCTTTCAAACCCCTTGTGTGTATTATTTTTTTTTAAATTTGCCTTCTTTGCTCCGGCTTGCTGTAATAATTCACATTAAAGGTTTGGAGAAGATAATCTGGAGAAGATGAAGACTCCGTCACGGAGGAGACAAAGAACTAAAGTTTGTTCCAATTGTGTTTTCTCACAGCACACCGACGTCAGGATGTCGCAGCCTGGTTGTAAAAGCAGTCGCATATTGACGCTTTAAAGGGCCTGTTAAACAAAATGTACGTTTAAAGAGAAAATGAAAACACAACCCCCGCACTAACAAGGCTGTTGGGATGGAAAAGAGAGGAGCGAAAACCGAGGATGAGAGAGATTGTGACTCATATCAACGCGACGGGGAAAGTTATCTCCGGTTTATTACGGCGACTCAGGGGCTCCCTTCATATTTAGTGAGAAAAAATACAATAACATCTCCATGATCCCGTGTCTTCATGCCGTAAGAGCAACCCTTTTCTCCGAGCTGGTTTTCTGCCTGATGACACAATCTCCAAATGTTTTTAGGCCCTAATTTCTCAACCGTTGGTCCCATTCACTCCAAATTTGGTGCATGTGAATCAAATCAAGGAGATCCATGTTGAATTTGTCATATTTTACTTTAATTGCACACTACCTTATGAAAATGACTGTTTTTCAGATGTAACTTCCTAATCAGGGGCTTTGCCTGTATAACACAGGGGATTGGGGACTTTTCGGGGATATAACCCTGCTGGCCGGAATGACAGCGTAGGCCCAGTTTGGACTAGTATCGGACTTTGTTGATACCATGCACTCACAAAGAGTATTGTATGCTGTAGGTTTGGATGAAGAACCTACAGCTTGAGAATAAGGAGTTGAATGAGGCAAGAAGAGAGAGGATGAGGAGTTCAACGTCCAACGAGGTTCAACAAGTTTGGATTTCACATCAACTCCATCTCCCACCCAAGTGGACGTGAAACATTAAAAACGGGTGTGTTGAAAGTCGATATGTTTGTTTTTATCGAAAGGACAATAAATTCACTTCGGGGGGAAAAGTCTTCAACTTCAAAAACGCGCAAACTACACGTCTGTAGTTGTACAAGTGTTTTCCATACAGAGGAGGAGATGATCGTGTGACAGAAGGAGGACAAGGACCTGGATAACACAAGCGCTCCTCAGCCACACAGCACTAACAAGCATTGAGAAGAAGGTTCACTTAGATGTGTCTCCGCTCACGGCATGTGTTGTTGGGGGTGTAGGCAAACATAGCCCCTTCTTATTTCCCATGCAGCCCCTCGGTTAATTTGTGAGTGATATTATTCCTTCGCCTCCACGTAACAGAATAAATGTGTCGGGGTAACATTCCACCCTATCCTCGCGTATGAAACCGTTTCCAGCGCGGCTCTGTGTGTCGGGATAATAACCATCCTCTTCTATACTGTATGGTGCCTCCTGTCAAAGTGACAAAAGGCGCCCTGTTCACCCCGCTGCTGATGTTGCAGATGAGAGCCTCAGGTTTATGAGGAGAGAGGTGAGGAGGAGGAGGAGGAGGAGGAGGAGGGCATAGAGAAATGGAAATAGGCATCAACATGAAAATATAAATAAACTGCAACCTCTAGGGTTCCACCACCCACCATCTCCTCGGCTCTGCATCTGCTTACACCTCCGGTGAACTTAATATTTATCCTCTTATTTACTATTATTAGGAGGTTTTTATCTCCTCGCGGACCACGCTCCTCCACGCTCCTCCAGGGTCCTCCACGCTCCTCCACGCTCCTCCAGGGTCCTCCACGCTCCTCCAGGCTCCGGTAGCGGCTGAGGTCGGAGATGTTGGTCATTTCATTAAGATTGCCACTCTGGGTCCTGGATCTCCCTCGTCGACCTATAAGTGACGAGATCCTTCGTTTGTAAATATAGAAATAGTAATATCACATTGTGAAGGTACATAACCACATGTAAAAGCTCAACCCCTGCAGACTTGGAAAACCCAGCAAGACCTGCAGCTCTGGAGGTTCTCTGACCCAGTCACCTAGCCATCATATTTTCGCCCCTCATCAAAATCACATCAACGCTTGAACATTTTTCTGCTTCCAACACGTCAACTTTGATGATGAAATTTTAATTTCTGTCCTGACATATCCCACCCACTGATAGATGCAAACGAGGCGATCCATGTTAGTTGGACTTTGCCTGTCAGTGGTCATAATGTTATGGCTGATCTGCTTGATATGTTTTGCTCCTTTCTACTGCTGCGTAGTTTAACCTGCAAGATGGTCACATACTTGTGGGGTGGCGTCCCGTGAGAACCACTTATCCCTGAAAAGTCCACATTTCATGAGCTCAGACACAAAACCTGTTTTCACCTTTGTGATAAAATGTATCTTAAAGATGATTCAGTCGGATTTTTCAAGTATTTGATTGTACTTTAGAAGTAGGAGAATTTCTCAACACACATAATTAGAATCATGTTTATGCTAATTAGCCTGTGTCGCTATGTTGGATGACAATTTTCTGTTTTCTGTCCAACTAGCAGCTAACATTGGATATAATTCCACACAGTTCCGTCAGAAGAATGTGTGTGGCCTGCAGAAAAACGACTCCAACACTAACTAACACTACTGATTTACTGGTGGGTGACTCCATAATGGTTTTCTGTAATGACATTGACCAGGTCCTGAGGTCAGAGCAGGGGCGCCTCTAGGACTTTTCACTGGGAGGACAAAGAGAAAAGTAGAGGTGGCCACATACTCATATTCTGTTAACCATACAATACGACCATATTCTGTTAATATAAGCGCATAGCCTTGCAGAATTGATGAGAATGTGTAAAGATTATGCATTAATAATAAATCAATGCAGTAATAAGCTAGCTACATCGCATACACATGCTAATATTAACAGTCACAAACACATGGGACCTTTCCGAGCTAAACCTGAGTAAATCAATGTGTATTAATGTTTTTGCGTCGTACATTTATGATACAAACGCCGCGTTTTTTTATCCTCCTATGAATCCTGAATCCAAAATCATGTAGGATAGCATGTATTATAACATGTTACAAAGACTTGATTCAAAGCGCTGAGCTTATGTATAATAAACAATTAGCCGAAACAATAGCGGTGCTTTGTGGTAATGAATTTATAAGTTATTCTACTGTAATGGAGTAAAAGTAAAAAGTTGTATAAAATGAGGGAAGGTTGACGTTGAATATATACTTGATTAAATGCAGTAGTAGTTCCTTCAGTACATGCACTCGTTAATCCAACACGCACCATATTTCCCATGGTACCCGCCGGCTCAGAGGCCTTATAGAATATGTTAGAGGTTCCGTGCGGAGTGATGTTAGTTAGGAAACACGCCTCCTCCTCTTTGGTGTAATGCGTACATGTGTGCATGAAGAAAAACTGCTGCTCTTCACAGTCTGTACGTTTGTTTGCCTTCAATCTAAGCAGAAGGGGGGGTGTTCATGTTTCAAGCTGCTGAATGTGAACAAAATGTGAAGATTTCATCATGCAAGGCACTAGGCGTGGCAGGACCGCTGACTTAAGAGTGATGCATCGCAGTCGTCTCCCCTCACATCTCTCTTAGAGTGTTTGTGCACGACAAACGCTGAAACCTCTTTCAAGACATTCATTTGGATCCCTCCTTAGACTTTATTGAAGATTACGGCACATTGAATGCATTATCATGCAGATAATGTGATCCGTATCACCACAGGCTGCTGTAATCATTGGTTTAAGCGCCACTGGAAGCTCTCAGACTTAAACATTCGGAAAAGAACAGATGAAATCTTGATGTAATAAAACCGTTGAATACAGGATTCGACATTTTTTGGCCATAACGTGAATGATGAATATATCAAAAACCTTGATGAAACATTAAAATACTAGTTCTAAAACTAGACATACGCTGTCGTCCCCGACAGAAAGGGTACATCCGGGAAAAGCCCCCAATCTCCGGCATTGCACAAGCAATTCCCTTGGTTGAACTCTGGAAATTAAATGTGATGTGCCAAAAACAGTGTTTCTAATAATATAGCGCCTCCAAGTGAGTATATGAACTATTAGAGTAAAATATGACATATACTGTCAAGTTAGATCTCCTCTAGCCGATTCATATGCACCAAATTTGGACTAAATTGGACCAACCGTTAGGAAGCTTTATCCGAAAAACTGTTTTTTTTGTAAAAAAAAACGAAAAAAAAAAGGTCCACCTAGGGCCCCAGAACTTTGGAGATGAAGCTCCCCTAACGTCAAAAATAAACCTCAGACCTTTCCCTAAATCAATCCAGTTCTTCCTCTTTTGGTTGTATCATGTCACGTAATTCTGTTTAGTAAGTCCTCACCTGCTTTTATATCCCCCAAAAAAATCCTTCTTATCGAAAAGGACTTCATCAATAGCCCCGGTTAATGCCTCCTCCTCGGTGGCCCCTCTGACCTGTGGTGTCCCCCAGGGCTCCATCCTTGGCCCCTTACTCTTTAGAATATACATGCTGCCACTGGGCCGTATTATAAACCGTTTCATTCAAGTGGCGCATATTTTTCCAATATAAAATTGTCTGTCTGTCTGTATTTATGTCTGTCTATGATGTTAAATACTTTTTATTACCTTTGCTCTTCAAAAAATTGACTGAAAGAAATTAATTACGCTGCTATAGGGAAATTAACTTAGACTGACTGCAGTGATTTTACTGTGTTGTTTTCTTTGCTATCCGTGTGTGTGTTTGTGTGTGTGTGTGTGTGTGTGTGTGTGTGTGTGTGTGTGTGTGTGTGATTTGTTAAAACATGTAAATCAGAGTTAGAGACCGCCGTCTTCTAAACTATGTGAGCACATTTCATCAAAACTTAATTAGTTTGCTTCAAGGAATATTACACACCGGCAGCTTCTGTATGTTGTAGCAGCAATCAGAGAAATTCATTTCAGTTTCACAGTTTAATGTACCCCTGTGAAATGAAGATGGCTGTGGGACTCAAACAATACTCTATACAGTCTGCACAAAAAAGAATGGGACTGGTTTGAAAACTCGCAAGAAAAAAACTCTTTTACCATTAATACTATATTTAGAGTTGAAGGCTGCCTTCAAAGTCCCTGGGAAAAACTGTGATCTTCTAGAATTCTTATTGTCTACTGTACATCAGTGATTACATTTCTTATTTACAAACGAATCCCCGACGCACTGAAACATCAATGAGGAGTTCCTTCAAGGGAGTAACATTTTAATTCCAATATAATTTGCTTTCATTTGAGTTTCAGAGATGTCAGCATTTTTTTAAAACTTTGGTAAGTCAATGCCTAAAACAATGACAAATCAAAATCCCCTTTGATTGAACATATTCCATATGAACTTTTTCTGTGATGTACTCTGCGGCTCCTTTCATCTCTAAATTCTGCATTGGATAGGACACAGCGCTGCATATCTGTGCTGCTTGGAAAGATGCAGAGACTTTTCATAATGGTGGTACAGCAAAAATCCATTATCCTCCCGTAAAGAGTAACAATAATTTATCTGAACATTTTTGTGCCAGCTGTGAGATTTTTACGGATGGACGGCGGAGGTCTAAATCAGGGCAGGTACATTCTGCTGAGGTTAAAAGTGACAGCTCGGCACATTTTGTTGCCTTCGGATGGTTTTGGCCGGAGTGTCTCAAAAAAAGTGAGTCGGGGGGGGATCTGACACTTCAGTGAGGCACACCGATCCAAAGCCCCCAGTCACTCCCTGTACTCACTCTTGCTGTGAGAGAGGCTGGAAGAGTTCAGTTCCCACAACTTCTTCACAAAGAACAGAAGCAGAATTTCTGTGGCGCTGCCTGAAACCCTTGGGTCTTCCATCTGCCATCACATCCAGGAAACAGAATCTCTTGAAACTTTATTTTTCAACCTGCAAACTTCCCTGATCCACACAAATGTGCAAAGAAAAACTCAGCCAATGAGAGCAAGGGTATATCCCCTAGGAGCCCCCAATCCCCGGAATTGTACAAGCAATCCCCTTGATTGAACGCCTCTGATTAAATGTTTTTCATCTGAAAAACTTTCTTTTTCATTAAAAAATGATTGACCCCTTTGTATTTGATCTGTCTTTAAGACAGCGATAGAAAAGAAGATGAGATGAGAAGATTTCCGGCACTCCTCTCTCAGAGTACATCTTAAACATGTGTCTGGACTCCTCAACAAAGAAGCTTAGCTTAGCTTAGCATCTTCTTCTTCTGTTTTAAGGTCTTACCTCGAGGGGTCGCCATAGCAGATCACCTCGTTCTGCAAATTGGTTTGGCAAAAGTTTTACATCGGGTACCCTTCCTGAGGCAACCCTCCCCGTTTATCCGGACACTGGCTTATGACCCCTATGTGGCTGGGTTGTAGCATAGCTTAGCATAAAGCCTGGAAACAGACAACAGGCATCCTCAATCAGGGACGCCATCATCAGGAACGCTGACTCATCTGACGCAAACGTATTTTGGATATAAAACACAATTACTTCTGGGAGATTTCTACATAATAAATTGGGTCATGATTGTTTATTTTGACAAAAGCGCAGAACCAGGCCAAAAAAAAGAGTCACTTTCAGACTTAACAGGAAGTAGCGATGAGACTGTCTCTAGCTGGTGACGCTCCAGGAAGGAGTTAAGGACGCATTAACACTTGACCAAGCGACGGACCACCAACGGTTCTGCAGTTTGGTTAATAGCCTTACTTCCTTTTTTACATGCGTTAGATGAGGAGGTGACATCACTCCTCCGTCCGTACGTCCATCAGGAATGGAAATAGGAGGAAACGGATAGTTTAACATCGCCTTTCTCAACCAGGGCTGCCAGCTGGTTTGGTCAGGACGCTGTGATGTATTGAATGACATTACCTCCACTGCCGTAGCCATGCTTGTTTCTGTTTCTCCATTATTACTTAATACATCATTGTCAAATGAAGCACAGAAGTAAGTGGAAACTGAGGAATGCAACATTTGAAACGGATGTAGACGTAGTTCGCGTGTAGATGGAGTGTAAATCAGCCATTACGCTTCACTTCTTCATGTAATAGAATAATAATAGACTGTGCAGTGAACTAATAGTCCAACATATCCACATAAACCTAAGTGTGAGGAAGAACTGGAGTGATTTTGATTGATCCAAAACTAATTTTTCTAGGCCGGTTTAGTCCAAAGTTGGTGCAAATGAATCGAATCGAGGAGATCTATCCGGTGTTTATCATATTTTACTCTAACAGTTCATGTTTTACTCTCTAGGGGGACTTACCGAAAAACACAGTTTTTGAGACATAACTTCACATTTAATTTGAGGACCTCAATGGTTTTAAAAAACGCAGGGGATCGGGGGCTTTTCAAGGAATCGTAACTTTACTCTCGTGGGGAACAGCATAGGCCTAGTTTTTGTTCCGGTTCGACACACGCCAACACATATCATACAGCAGATGGGGAGGGGAAAAGGTTAAAGTGAGAGAATTCAGGCTAAATATCTGCAAACAATAGAACTAAAATGAACTTTGAGGGCCGTGATGCCACAACTCAGCCGTGACTCATAGTTCCTCCTTTGAGTTTCTTTTCCCTCTCTCTCTATCTCAGTGAGCATGTGCAGCTACTGACTACTGTATCATATTCTCTTCAGCCTGCTGTACAAGAACACCAGCACCGCAACCATTCCTCGCCAGAACGGGGAACAACCAATGTGGTCGTGATATCAGCCGCTCATTTATGAGAAGTCCAGGTATTTTTGCCTCTTGTCCTTTTATAGATACCCATCGCTTCCCTCCCTGTGTTCAGGAAGCCTCTGCCAAGTCACTCAAGTCAACCTCTCCTCCTCCACCCCCTTGTGCTCTATCCATCGCCAGATCCAGCCTCCATTCCTCTTTGCCCCCGGTCAGTCTTCCTCATCTCCCCAGCACACCATTAAACTCCCTTTAAACCATGATGCTGGCCTCTGGGGACGCTTCTGGGCCCAAACCAAAACCTCAGCCTAAACACATGACCCCTTAGTAAAACACTCTTAATAATGATTCTAGATCTTTTATCTATCATCCATCCATCAATCCATTCATCCATCTATCTATCCATCCATCTATTCATTTATCCATCATCCATCTATCTATCATCCATCTATCCATCCATCCATCTATTCATTTATCCATCATCCATCTATCTATCATCCATCTATCCATCCATCTATCTATCATCCATCTATCCATCCATCCATCTATTCATTTATCCATCCATCCATCCATCCATCTATTCATTTATCCATCCATCCATCCATCCATCTATTCATTTATCCATCATCCATCTATCTATCATCCATCTATCCATCCATCCATCTATTCATTTATCCATCCATCTCTCTACACATGAATATATATATGGATCCATTAAAAATTAATTGTAACTATGACTTTGGAGAAACAGATATGCTGAATGCTCACTGCAAAAAAATTATTTCAAACGAAATTCATTTTATTTCTTTATCTCAAAAGAAGAAGAATCTCTTCATGTATTTTTCACATGAGAAAAGTAATCCAATTTAAAGAAAATATTTACAACTTTTTCTTAATATGATATTCCAGATAAGGTTGTGCTCCGCCTCCAGTGACACATCAAAGGAATTAGGCTTATTATTTCATTTCATTTGATTATAAATGTGCTAAACATATAACGTCACCAAACTTCAATCACCTCCAGGATATGCCGAACTTCTGCCTTTGCGTACCTCTGGGTAAAATTTCATGCAAACCTATCCCATAGTTTTTCCATAATCTCGCTCACATGCAAAAAAACCCAAACAGACAAACACAAAAAAAACAAATGCGGATGAAAACGTCATCTCCTTCCTTGGCAGAGTTAATTATTGGATGAAAGTAAATTACTTCTCACTGTTTTTAATTAGCAACACTTGCTTAGTAAACCCCCTAATTTCCTGCTGGTTGAACACATTTTGAGTCTCTATTTTTTACTGAAAACTGAAAAAAAACCTGTTTGTAATTCGACCCAGTGGCAGCATGTATTTTCTAAAGAGTAGGGGGCCAAGGGTGGAGCCCTGGGGGACACCACAGGTCAAACGGGTCATCAAAGGAGGGGGTAACCACGCTTTATTATAAAGTCCTATTCGATAAGAAGGATTTCTTTTGGCAAATTAAACTTAAAGCCATGAATTATGGGACTTGATCAAATCAAATAGTTTTCTAAAAATCATATTTGACGTAAAAGGTTGAGCTAATTTAATTCAAATTTTCCAAGAAAGATTCAAAACTTAGTCAGAAAATAATTCTCTGATTTTGTTAAACTGTTTAAAATAATGCTTGACCAATTACTTGTCATTTTATGTTAAATTTGAGTGTCTAGGATATTCATAATAATTAATAAATGCCCCACCCAAAAATAAAACATGCGAAGAAATCTTCTTTTTTTTACTGGTGGGGCCAATTACAGAGTTTCATAGACTTTTATGGTTGTTTGAACAATTCTGGCCTCTTACTCACAGACACATCTTATGTTCTTCTACGGAAAACTTCAAGCAAAACGAAGCTGATCCAGAAACTAGAGCCGGCGAACCTGGGTGTGTGTGCAGATCCAGAACATTTCACGTGTCTAAAACCGATGACGTTCAGATCGACCCCTGTCGGCTGAACTCCCCTCTCAAACCCGACTCCAGCCTACAACAGGGGTAACGTATTTACAGATTAATCCTCGTCTCATAAAACACCATTATGTGTCGGCCACGGTCCGCAGCCTCTGGGAGGTCCGGGCCGTCTGGCCTCTGCGCCCACAGCTGAGAGATGATATGTCATTTAACCTGGTTTGGTTCCCTGCGGTGAAATATTCCCAGCTGACATCCTGCCGTGGATTTTCTCCATGTGATTATTATTTTTGCCGCTGCCCTGTTCCTCTCGCCTCACTTGACCTCCTAAATAAAACCGCCGAGGGGCTTAGTCCATTAATGTCAGCTGAGCGCCTAAATATCTTGTGACGCTTCCAAAAATAGCTTTTAAAATGTCATTGAGGCGGACCGTTACCTCATTGGCTTAAGGTTTACAGCTCACACTTTATCTGACGGACCGAGTGAGCGACGACTCCTTTTTTTTTTTCTCTCATTGAATTTGTTTTTTTTAATTCAACGTCCTAAATAATTCAACAGCCTTCCCCGCCACTCTTTGTATAATTGGAGAGTTTTAGTGTCACATTATGGGCGGCAAACTCTTGCTGATATCCACACTCACAAAAAAAAATCATTTTTTTGGTTCAACCTGCAGGATTCTGCCGGCGTATCAGCTCTCAGCTCTCTCGCGTCATCCAATCTTCAGTAAATATTTAATGCGACTCGTATCTCTACTCACGCGGTTATCGGGATCCTCATTTGTTTTTCTGCCGGAAACTCGAACCGATCCGGCACAGCTAATTGCTTTTGTCCCTCACGCCTCTGGACGCCTCTGAGCGACAGTTCCTTGGAAACCAAATGTGTTTGTTGTTTTTTTTATAACAAATGGATCTCTAGGTAAGGATTAGAGGACGATGGTCTAGCGGGGCTCGCCGTGATGAATATAGGTCCTGACGGCGTGTGAGGGATTGTTCTGGGGGATGTAGGACAACATTTTCATTTCAAGAGGGCATTGAATAAGAGATTTAAGCGAGATCTGAGATTTCATACACAGGTAGGAAAAAATTGTCTGAGAAACACTTGAGGGCATCTGAAGGGTTCAAAGGTCGTGATGTGCCCTTAATCATTTATCGCGGATTGGAACGCAAAAACTATTTGGTGGTTTTATTTCCAAGTGTTATACCCGCATTGACCTTGATGCGAGGAGAAACTGAGATGATTTTGGGAAAAGGTCAGTTGTATATTTCCAACACAATAAGGAGGAGGAGGATTTCAAAAACTAATTTCTCAACCTTTGGTTTAGAAAAATGTTGTAATTGTGAATTAACTGTAGGAGATTTATCTTGTATTAATCTCATGTTACTCCAAGAGTTCATATTTTACTCACTAGGGGGAGCTTTTTGTTTAATGACAAACACAGTTTCTCACACATAACTTCACATTTAATTTTAGGAGTTCAGTCATTGGGGATTACTTGTACAATTCTGGGGATTGGGGTCTTTTAATTGATATACCTCTGTTTATTTTCAAGGTTACTATCCCAGTCTTCCATATTTAAATGTATGAAGCAGTCAAATGAAGCCGAGCAGATTCCGTCCCGTCAGAAGACTTCATGCTTGTTACCATCAAGCATGTCTCCTTTGGGGAAATTTCTTTACATAGGCAGCTGGCAGCAACACCGTTGACATGACAACAACATCAAACAGAGCTGGATATCGTATCTCTACCCTTTTCCCTGCAGTGCTCCTGTCGAATGAACTTTCTTTAATGGGTATGATGAAATATAGGACACATGGAAATAATGAGAGCTCCTCTGCTACATGCCTTAGACAGTTCCACATCAACATCCTCCAAAACAAAAAAAATCACATTTCACTATTGATATTAAGTGAAATGGCTGCGTGTTTTTTCATTTAAACTTATCTAAGCTCTGATGATGAGGATGATGATGGAGAGACATTCGGAGACTACTGTAATGACATTGAGACCATTCATATAGCAGAGGAGGCTGGTTTCATAGAGGCAGAGGAGGCTGGTTTCATAGAGGCAGAGGAGGCTGGTTTCATAGAGGCAGAGGAGGCTGGTTTCATAGAGGCAGAGGAGGATGGACCTCTTTTATTTTTAAGAGATAAGAGGGAGATGAAAGTAATGTAACTGGCTGAAAATAACCATTACCAATTCTGAGTATCATTATAAAACCGTTTTGATATCTTCTTTGGAAAAAAACCCACACAATTCAAATTCAGATTATGATTGAACAGAGACACCCACAGGAACGGCAGTCTGTGTGGAGGGCAGAGGAGGACAGACTCACCACTCATCCTCTGGAGGCGGGATCTCTCCTCCATCAATCCAATATATTTCAATGTGCTTCTATTTTTTATGGTGATCCGTTATTGACCAAAACACAGGAAACGATGCTCCAAATCAACAACCAGAATGCAATATTCTGGTTGATCCAGTGGTCCAGGGAGAATTTCCACAAGTCCTCGTCAACTCTCTTCCGCGGTGAGGTGCCTGAGTGTGACACACCCGTGGTAAAGGAGCGATTGCTTTATTGCGACTTATTTCAAACATAACTGACATAAATATATTTTATTTAGGCCTCGTCTAAATGAATTGTATTTGTTAAGCTGCAGCAGATGGCTTGTTAGCTTAGCAGTTAGCTAGAATCCCTGAAAAACGTACCATTGAGGATGGATGTGGAGTGAGAGTGGGTGAGAGTGGTCCTGCTGTTGATAATGATATCCTTTCTTTTACTCTTTAAAGAAGAGTAAAACTCCAACAGTTATTACTTCCAGTGTTTTGCGTTTGTTTGTTTTAACATTTGTATTGTAACACATGTATTTAATCATGAATGTCATGAATAAAGGTGTAAATAAAGAATTTGACCGTTAAAGAGACATACCTAATGCCGCTGTGGAGTTTAATTTTCTAGTGTACCTGAAAGATAATCAATTAGTGATAATAATACAGCAGTCAAAAAGTATTTGACACAAATAATGCTTGCTTACATGTGCCATTAAAAATGTTCACCAAAATAAATGTCCTACCATCAGGGGGCTTAGCCAATAAGTCCTTGTTGAGAAATTGCGTCTGACCGCCACACTTTATTGCGTTTTGATCTTATTTTTTCAATGCTAAACTTTGATTTAAAAAAAAAACATTCATTGATTTTTTTTCTTGCTAATATAATGATGTTATAGCCTTTTAGTCTAAAACGGTTAGGCTAGTTTAGAAATATTTTTTTTTTTGTGTGTGTATGTTTAATTTCACTCAAAGTTTACCAAATTTTTGTATTTTCATTACAAAATTCAATTTTCCAGGTATTCTATCCATAAAAATTGAGTTAATTATTGTTGCTTTATCGGGGGTAATTCAAGTCATGCACTCTTGTACTGCTGGCATATGGCAACATTTTTTACAGTGTAGTCAGTGTGTTAGTGTATGTGCAAGTATTATAGTAGTAGTAGCACTATGGTAGTAATAGAAGTAGTAGTAGTAGTAGTAGTAGTACTATAGTAGTCGTACTATAGTAGTAGAAGTAGAAGTAGTAGTAGTAGTACTATAGTAGTCGTCCAATAATAGTAGTAGTAGTAGTATTAGTAGTAAAAGTAGTAGTATTACTATGATGGTACACTTGCAACAAAGTAAAAAGTAAAAGTGATTGGAACGGCTCACCAGAAAAAGAGAAAGGAGGTTCCTTCAGTGTATAATCTTAACGAAATGACATCTCAGAGGTTCGCCCCTTTTTTCCCGGAGCTGTACGGAGGTCTCCATGTTTAAGTCAAAAAGAGAAACTTACTTTTTTTGTGACATCGATGCATTCATTTATGGTAACTCCAGAATGCATCAATCATCTTTCTAAGCCCAGTAGATACACGGCAGGAGATATAAC
>VRLP01005678.1:0-34625 GCA_009660295.1 Lophius piscatorius
TCTATCTATCTATCTATCTAATATCTATCTATCTATCTATCTATCTATCTATCTAATATCTATCTATCTATCTATCTAATATCTATCTATCTATCTATCTAATATCTATCTATCTATCTATCTATCTATCTATCTATCTATCTATCTATCTATCTATCTATCTATCTATCTATTTAATTCAAATGGGGCACTTAATCACGTAGGGACGGATTTATTTCCCTACATGAAGTCAGATTCTTTAAGCGATCTGTTAATTTGTTAATCTTTTGTTAATGGACGTTGTTTGTAAGGCATCAAACTTCCCTCTGCCTGTCCACTTCCTCCCGAGGTGCTCGGGCAAAGTGATTCCCCGGATGCTCAGACACTATTTATTTGTTCCGGGAGGGAGATGCCAAGTATGAAGTGAGTAGAGGGGAGTTTTTTTTGTCTTTTTGGAATGTAAATATTCATTTAAGTCAGAGTGTGTATGATTTGTTCATGGTCGCCGCTTGTCTACACAGTGCAGAAAAATTTAAATACGTTTTTTGCAGCATGTCACCTCTGCCTCATCTCCTCCTCGTTGGACGCCTCGGCCACCAGAGCCAGCTAACACATGGTAATGTAAACTAAGACAATGCTTAATTTCTTTCTCACTTCAAGTTTAAATAAAATATAAAAAGTCATCTTTGACACCCAACTTGGCCAAAAAGATTAAGCATAGACCTCTGATTTCCTCTGCTGTTAAATAAACACACCCCAAGACTTCAGCCACCTGACTGGAAGAAGCCTGTCGGATCAGCACCATGGACAGTGTCGCAGAGGAATCTATTTTTGTCAAATTAGCAATAAATCGAAGACCAATTAGGCTCTAATGTCCCTACATAACAACAGTAGAAACAAAGTATGTAAGTGATTCAATGAAAACATTTTCGGTGGTTTGGTGTTAAGATCTTCTTCTTCCTGATGTCGGTTCACCAGTTGTCCTCTTTAGGACAACTGGTAGGTTTAGGCTGAGAGTCAGATCTGCTCTGATTAGGTTATTCATATGTTGTTTTTATAGTTATTTTTTTTTAACAGGAGAGTCTAATTAAGCCTGGTCCAATCAGAAACTCTATTTCGGTTCTTATTGGAGCAATCCATCATATGACTGGTTAGACTCTAGAATCTGTATTCTTTTTTTTATCAGTTATAATAATATTACAAGTGCACAATAATTGAAAAAAGAATCATATCTTCATATGAACCTACACATTAAATAACTTGTACAATGATGAAATAAGACTTAATCAAGTAAACGTACTGGAGCCACTTTTATATCAGACATTTATTCTGTAAAGATGCATAATTAATATTGATCATTGTGATTAATTTATCCTTTTGCAGATGGTAAGTTAGTTTTCTACAGACATGTTTGGCCCAATCCCTCTGCGTTTCCGTGCCTCTCTTCAGTCTGTACCTCATCGGAGCAGACCTGTGTTTGGGTCCTGAGGCTGCTTGACCCAACGGTACCTCAGCTATTCTTACACCCTCCACATCTCCTCTCACCCATAAAGCAACTCCCTTTGCAAAGCCACCTCCACTCAAAACAATAAATAGACACAAGGGCAGTCTAGTTTACTCAAGATCCTTCCTGCTGGCATAAATTAGACACACTAACAAAGAAACTGTTTAATTTTAGACGCAAATCTTACACTCACATAAACTGTAACCAGTCAGACAAGAGGAGAATCCTCTTTTGGTTTCCACGTCATTCTATCAAGGGCTGTCATTGGTTTAGACTGAATAGAATATGTTAGAACATCAATGAAATATGTTCCATCAAGGAAAGATTGAGCAGGTTGCAAGAATGCTGAGTAAGCAGTTCTGTTTTTATTGAGAGGATGGCTGCATTTCAATTCCACTGCATGAACCCAGACCTTTTTGGTTGTATAAAAGAGCATTAATTCATATTAGTGCCTGCTTTTAGAACCGCAGTCGGTGAAATGTTTACGTTATTACTCAAAGCATATCGTAATTAATCATGATATTGTTGTAATCACATATAGTTTTATCCCGGAAAAGTCAGGGATATTATGGAATCGTCATCCTTTTCTAATTTATTACCCACATACCCCTTGGTGCAATGAAGAACTGAAGTGATTTTGGGAAAGGTCAGACCAGAAGAGGTCAATCAGGGAGATTTGCTTGTACAACGATTGGGGACTTTTTGGGGAAATACTCGTCGACAGCACGGGCCTAGGTACTGTAGCCGCTATTATTTGTGATATATCTATTATTATAGATGGATTATTATATCAGATTGCTGTTGCAGTGTCTCAGTCTATAATCCCACCACCAGGTATGAAATGTATAAAACAATCGGAGGAGTTTTCCACCAAATATAACCAAAATAGTAAAATAAAGAAAAGAAAGCTGTGCATCGAAACCAACAGCAACAAACATCTGACTGACAGAGTTCTTCATGTCTCTCCTTCAAGCTGTTTCTACTTGATTTGTGGGACGGGATTTTGTTCTGCACGAGATAGTTTACACCCTCTCAGAAAATTCAAACCATATTTCGAGACAAACTCCTGCTCCGGGTTTAGAAGCGGGTCAATTGGGTTGCTGACATCGCCGCGGACCCCTGAGCACCATTAGGCTCAATGCTAAGGTTATTTTGATTATTTTTTGTTTTACAATTCTTTTTAGATAGTGTTAAGTAACCTCATATTTAGTTTCTTCCATCGTTTCTGAGGTCTTTTGGGGCATGGGGGGATCACCTGGTGTTAAGCTCTTCAGGAAGCTCTTCAGGAAGCTCTTCAGTTGTTACAATGTCAGTTTGCCTTATAGTCAGGCACCATGGAACAAACTACCGACTATATAGGGGTACCTTATTGTACACCGTTAGATGAATTGTCTTTGAACCATTTATAATAGAATTGAGAGCCGAAAAGGTTTCATGAATTTTCAGATTCTGTTTCATTGTCGCTTTACATTGTCTCAACTTTTTGTGGAGTTCGGGTTGTGTATCTACAGGCTTTAATCTGCGTGTGAAAGAAAGAAGGAGTCAGAACGGCTTTTGAATACTAATATGTAGCCAGCTCTCAAACTCTATGCTTCATTGGCTGCAATAACAACCATTTCCCACCAACACACACACACACACACACACACATACACTTGGAAAATGCTTTCTCTGATAATTAACTTTAGCCATATCTGCTGGCCTGCTGACACACACACACACACACACACAGACACGCACACACACACATTTGAGTCTTGATTTCAAGGGGAATTCATGGCGGTGATCAATGATGGGAGTCTTCTCCGTTTCACTTCCCTGGTCACTGGTTATTACGCTGTAACGAATCTCATTTAAAATGTACGCCCGCACACAAACTCCCCCTAACACGAACACCTCATTCCCTTACCTTTGTGCCATTCTACACATACACTGTAATAATAATAATAATACATTTCATTTATAATGCACTTTACATTTGGATCAAATCTCGAAGTGCTAACGCATACGCAAACGTCTGTACGCACATTCAGACACAATGATCATTTCACATCCTCTTGACGCCGCTGGCAGGTTTGCTGCAGCCATTAAATCATAAGCGGAGGCAATTCGATTAGTAACCTTTATTTAAAAAGGTTACTTATTGATTGTTGTACCCCAATCAATAAATGGATTAATGTGTGGCAGTGGAATACTCGGCACTGGTCATTAATTAAAGAGAAAATCCACCGAAATATTGATGCAGTATTTCCGACAGAGCAGCATCAACAAGCAGACATGGAGGAGAGAGCTAAGAAACTTGAGGATCAAGCAGAAAGTCGCAACTCCAACAAACTTATTGATTCTCTAATCCGCTCTGTTCTCCTCTGCCAGACACTCAGTCATTTCACATCAGCTAGGAAATATGACCTTTATTTAACCTCTCCGTCTGGAGAAATGCATCTGGGTGCAAACTTGGTTATGCACTCAGCTTTTTACAGTGCGTTTAGATACAGTGCGTAAAATGTATTGCTTTCTCTCGGAATAAATGTAATATGACAATTATATACCCAAATATTCGGAGATATTATGGAAGCATCATGGCGTCTGCCGCAGCAGATACTTAGTTACGCAAAAACTATCATAGACCTTGGTGCGGGGGAAAAAACTGGATTGATTTTCCGAGTGATTTGATTATGATTGATTCATTGATCATCATTTCTCAACCATTGGTCCGATTTAGTCCAAATTTTGCGCTTACGAATCGACACGATGAAATATCACATTTACCCATATTTGAATGAAGTATTTCATATTTATCTAACTACGGGAAGTTCTGTGGACATAACTTCAACTTTAATTTGAGGTGTTCATAAAAGGGGATTGCTTGTAATAATAATAGTAATAATAATAATACATTTGTACAATGCAAAGGATGGAGGACTTTTCGTGGTTAAACTTTATAAGTATGTTTTTTGTGTAAAACAATCCGTGTAAAATAAATATATATTTTGTTTATGCTAGTTTGGAAAAAGGCTCCATTTGAGTAGGTCCTCATTATCTCGTAGGCCACAATGTCGCGTTTAAAGGTTGAAGGAATGTTTGCAGTCTGCCAGGCGGGTTCACTTGATCATACGACCGACTGCCAAACTGGGAAGGAGGCTGTCGGTTGCATTTCTCCACCAGGTAGGCTTAGACAAAATTTGGCGCAAGGGAAGGGTAGTGGGATTAGCTGCGAGCTTAAGAGCACCACGATCCCCTCCCACTTGCATGGTCCGAACCTTGCAATGTCCCGGGATCCTGAACCAAGAGCTCGCTGTACCAAAATCCAGCTCACCTGTTTACCTCTCACTGGGTTCATGAGTCTTGTCTTCATGCTTACTTAATTACAAATTGAAGATGGGGTCCGGATAAAAGGCTCAGTCCGAATACGTAATAGTCAGCATTGCTGTGACATTTTGCAGTAAACTTGGGAAATCTAGCTGTGGTTTATTCACTTTATACAGCAGAACTCAATGGAAGGGCTTCTTCTCAGCACTGGCACTGGGTCAAATTGCCAGCTGCCAACAATCGCTGCAATGGGTGAACTTTGATCGGGGACGTCACTGACCTTTCAGAGTTCAACCAGTAATACATTGTAATAGCTTTCGGGGTGTGATATAGCCAGAAGTGACAGCCACTTGTAGGAGAGACAAAGAGTGATAGAAGAGAGGTGATGATTCAGAGATCCCTGAACTCTGAAACACAACCACAAAGGCATGCCGCCAGGAAAAGTGCAGCTGAGTGTCAGCGAGGTCGACACTCATGGAACTTACAAACTTAACAGCTCAAGTCTGTTTTTCTTGGAGGTTCAGTTGGCCAAACAGGGAGGGAGATGGAACGGTATCTATGGTGACCAGATCCCGATGACCCAAATGTGGGACACACCTTACCAACGCCAAAAAGGTGGTCTTCATTTTTTACATAATGCATACCTGACTATTTAACACACAGAATCGATTAAACTTAACAAATAGGCCTACATTGTATTTGAACTTTCCTCGTCGTTAATATTGACCCAACCTTTACAAACCTCATAATATAAAGTCATTTAGATGTTCAAAGTAAACCCACCCTCCTCCTATCATTACAAAGGGACAGGTGAAGGGAGTTCCCCAGTCTCTGTTGTGTCTGCATCTCATCTTCTTTGTGGTAGTTTCCATCATTGATCTGCGTTGGGTATAGCCGTCCCAGCATCCTTTGAAGCCATTGGATAAAATCCAGAAAGCATCTTTCCTGTAGGGTTGATTTATGAAAACCAGAGCCAATCAAATTACGGGAAATCCTCTCAATATGGTGGAGGCGGGACAAGAGATGAAGACGCGGTGCATCAGTTTACCCTTATTGCGTGTCAAACATTACCAGCGACCATAACATTAGAATCCATCCATTTTCTTCATATTATCCAAGGTTGGGCCACAGTGGCCGCAGGCTAAGAAGGGCATTCTAGAGGTCCCACTCGCCAGCAACACTCTACAGCTCATCCTATGGGATCCAAAAGTGTTCCCTAACCAGATGAGATACACAGACCCTCCAGGGAGTTCTTGGTTTATTACTTGCCACGAAATAATGATTAAACAAGGGAGAGAGGGGCTATATAGGAATGGTTGCCCATTTGTCTGCCTGTCATGTTTAGAGTTTATTTTTTTACTTTAGATTTTAGCACTAAAACATTCTACACAAAACATTTTTATTATATTAGTTTCCATGGTTACTGGATGAAGTGAAGGCTGATTGTACGGTTGACTTCATTTCTGGCATAAAGGTCAACAATTATTTTTCTACAAACTTTTAAAAAGTACGGAGGCTGTGCTCTTTCTAATTTACGAACAATTATCATTTGTATTTTCTGTTTGTTTCCATGTTTACAAACTCGCATAAGAAAAGGTTTTTTGGGGCATAGAACAAAGTATATTTTTTCATGAAACTCCGTGAACATCTCTCCCGTGTACTGAAGAGGTGCCTTTTAATATTTTAGAAATTTCATTTACTTTTTTACTTTTTAAATTAAAAAAAAAAAACAGCCCCTTTCCCATAAATGAATTTCTTTCTTGAACGGAATGCAGCTGTTCATGGGCAGCCTGAGTGTTTCATGCTGGGTACAGGAGATCTCAGAAGGAATGTCTGCAAGGTGAAAAAACCACATCATAGACTTTAGCTGGTCTTTGCTACATGCACAACGTTCTTCTGATTCATGCTGAAGCTGTGACCTCTAACTCTTCCTGAGAAGCCATTAGACCTTGACAGCCATTGGACAGTTTCCTGTGGGAATGAACTCCTAATGTCAAAGCGAGTCCCACTCTTTTGAGTGGGCCATGTTTAGTGCATAAAATATACTGAGTCTCCCGACAGCAGCTCATTGCTTAGTTTTTGCGTGCCACTCCTCGTCTCATACGATTCCAATCGTATGTGTGTAAATTGAAGGGCTTTGACATAAGCATTGATCTCAGTAATGACAGGTGGGAAACATCAGGGACTGCACTCACTAGAAGCGCTGAAACCTCTTTCTCAATATGAGAGGTTACATCATCGGGCTGAGTATCCTTGTTAAACTTCTTTGTATTTCAATATATCCTTGGGAGCCTTGAGAGCTCCTCTGCTCCACAGTTGCATGTTAGTTTATTTAGGGTGAATCACAAGAAATATAAAAAAACTACTCATGCATTCAGCTTCAAATCAAAACAGATTTGGGACTACAGTTTTATAATTGTGCGCACTGAATTTTTTATTATTTTCATTTTGACTTTTTGTTGGGGATATTATGGAAACATCATCCGCCACAGATCCGTGCTGTTAACGCCATGACTTGAAAACTATGCCATGGATCATTTTCAGATCTGATACCCACATAGACCTTAGTGTGAGAAAGAACTGGACTGATTTCAGGAAAGGTTGGTTGTATGATCTTTGGGCCAGAATTGTTCAACCATTGGTTCAATTTAGTCCACATCAGAAGCATATGAATTGACTCAAGGAGATCTCTATCCACATCGTCTTTTAACTTGAAAGTTCATATTCAACTCACTAGGGGGAGCTTTGGACAAAAAACTCTGTTTGCTGGACTTTCTAACCGTTGGTACAATTTAGTCCAAATTCCTCGACGAGATCTATCTTGTAAATATCATATTTTATTCACTAGGGGGGACTTATTTTATGAAGAAAAAAACTGTCTTCCAGCTGGAAATAATTTATAGAAACGAGTCCTGAGTCGTGAGAAGAAGAACTGGATTCATTTTGCGAAAGATCGCCATTATATTTCTGAAACTAGGGGGAACGTTATCTCCAAAAGTTTTCGTGTCATATTTTCTCAAACGTTAGCTGATTTAGTTCAATTTTGATTCATATGACTTGTCTTGAGGAAACATGTTTCACCTTAATAGTATATATATAAATATTGTATTTTACTAAGTAAGGGGAGCAATTTTTCCACAACATTGATTCATTTAAGTCCATATTTGGTGCATATGATTTGACTCTATCTTGTTTATATTACATTTTCCTGTTATAGTTTGTATTTTTTTAACAAAGAATACTCTGGACATAACTTTAAGTTTAATTTGAGGAGTTCAATCAGGGGGTTTCCTTTTAAATGCAGACTTATCGGGGATATACCCTTACTTTCTATGACGACAGCGTAAGACTAGTTGCTTGATTAGAATTATGTTATTGAAGGCCTGTTGAAGATGGCTTTAAAATTCTCCAAAAATGAGTGTGCTTGTAATGATCAAAATGTAAAGCGGAGGATTCACTCTTCACCGAGGGCCTTTCCGCACAGTTGTTAAATAATTAATGTTCAAAATGTAAAAGGATAAGGGGAGGAAATCATTTGAGCTTTCTACACAGGGTTTTACCACTGAGTTGATGCTGGATGGATTCCAAAGGCATTATTTTTGTATCATCTGAGTCAGTTCATCTTAGTTTAGGTCCATGTGACGCTAAGCTCTGGCTTTATTTTCTACATCAGTCTAGCGGGCACTGGAGACTCACTGAGGTGGATTATCACAGAATGGATTCAAGACTGGAGAAAATTGTGAATGTTTATATAAATCCTTCCTCTGTTTCTAAGTGAGGCAAGGTGAGGCCTGGATCATTATGTGCACAAACTCTATTTCACTCACCACAGTTTGTAAGCACAGAGTGAGGAAAGGTGCCAACGACACACACAACCATTATTTATCATGATCCCTGTCATGAGCCGTCATCCGAATCCACACTTATCCTCCACTCAAAAAAAAGGCTTAAGTGTCGCCCAGCTCTTTAACGACACACAGTTTTACCCTTTAGAGTCAGACACACCGCTCAATTTGCAGCATGGGGTGAAAAGTTCTGATTGACTGTACACATCACTGACCTTGACCCTGTTTAGACTTGGTTTTAATATGCGGCTCGGATTGCCGTTTACACTTGTCTCTATGACGTGTCTCCAAATGTGTCAAGCTGAAGACTTCTTTTAAAATGATGCTGCTGCCTACATCACTTCCTTTAAGGGTCAAAGGATAGCGCGTATTGTTATCTTTCACGTAAATCGAAGGCCAGATTTGTTTAGCAAAGGTAGTTGTTAGCTATCACAGGTTAACTAACAACTTGAAGATGTTTTCTGGAGCTAATATCAATGTAATTTCCAGACTGACAGGATGAAATAATCCGCGACTTGCTAAAGAATATCTGACAATCTGAAAATTGAAGCATTTTAGGAAAGCACTGGCTTTTAAGACTGGTAGCGCGCGTCCTATAACAACCACCACATCCTGCACTGATGAGGTATTTTCCTTTTACATCCTTGTTGAAGACGCATCAGACATTACACATTGACATATATGCTACAAAACTTATGTGGTGAAATGAGTCCCAGACCATCTTGGCGAGTAGTTTGAGGGATCGGATCACATATTAGTCTCGGTGGCCGTTTACACTTCAATTTAGTGATAAACTGGGTCAAAGTTAGCAACTCACGGGCCAACATTCCATTATATCAGACTGCTCAAATCCAAGCATGCACATTCTGTCCACCTCCGTCTTACCCCCTCCATTTCGCTATAGTACACAAATATAAAGGATGGACAGAAAACAAAAATTAACACACAAAGTGTTCCTCATTGACGCATGTAACCTACGGACTCTCGTAGACTACCTTCATACCTCTGCAAAGACACGCTTCATCATTTATCTATGTCTGCTATTAATCGATAAACTAAGATGCCTCCAGGATCCTTCCCGTTGGAGGTTTTTCCATCACATCCAGCTGGGATCAGACCCCAAGGGAGACCCAGAACTCGCTATATTTCACATCTGGCCTGGGAAAAACTCAGGATCCACCAGGATGAGCTGGAGAGTGTTGCTATGTAGAAAGATATCTAGAAATACCTTCTGAGCCGGCCCTAGCTAAGCGGATCAAAATGGATGGATGGATTTTATATGAACTGTTGTTTTTGTCCGGCAATGCGTTTTAGGAGAAATATAATTTAATTTTGTATATATGAATGAAGACGAACTTCATGTCCTAGCTGGTGGACTTGAAGTTCCACCAGCTAGGACTGGTGGAACTTCAAGTCCACCAGTCCTAGCTGCATTTAAGACCTATTCCTAGTCCTAGGTCTCAAATGCTCTTCATTAGCGAAGATACATAATGGAGAGATGGGGGGAAACTAAGTTAAGTTCCGATTTTAATCAAATTAGTAGCTAATTCAATTTAAGTTTAACTGACAATTATTTTACAATAAAAAAAATGGATTTACAATTGTATTTTGAATTCAATGTATGATTATACTGTAGTATATACTATAGAAGTAAACACGACTTATTATGAGTTATTTCTTCATTAAAAGCATCACAGTAGGAGAAAAAATGACCTGATCACCTCACAGATTCCCTGCTCATCATGTATCGGTTACTTTTGCGCTCGTCACACAGCTTTTGACAGCTCTTCCGATTGATGTGTCAGCGCATGTAAACACCCTTTCTGATGAGAGCAATGCTCTTGGAAACAGTCAATCAGGAATATTCTTTCCGAATTTCATTCTGAAAAGAGGAAAGTTTCCAAGTAAACCCAGCTTTTGCTTAACTAATAAAAATGGTCAAAACAGCCGCTGTTTTCAATGTAAACTCAACAGGAAGCTGTGTTTTCCGTCAAAAATGTAGCATCCAATGCAACACACATTTAATTTGCTTGTTTTGCCTTGGCAACTGCACGGAAATTGAAAACATATTCACTTTACAATGAAACTGAAAAAGGAGATGCAAATGCTTGAAATTTGTGATACCATTGTATGATAATGTTTAACATTTTGGACCAAATGACTTTGGGAGTGACATTTTTGATGGTCAGATTATTAGTAGATTCATTTTGTCAACATTTTATGATAAGGACAATAATCTGTTAAATTCTTCCAGACAAAGTTTGCTTCTTGTTATATTTGTGCTTCAGACTAAAAAAAAAAAAAAAAGGTATGAAAACCAAATAAAGAATTACAGATGATCGAAGAATTCAAAGAAAGAAAAACAAATTCCAGAATAAAAATAAGGAGAATAAAGAAAATGGAATGCTCGATGTGAGGCAAAAAGACAAAAAAACAAAGAATGAGAAGGGAAAACTAATAGAACACATGAAACTCTTATAACATAGGAGATCAAATTCAAATTAAGACATCAGAACCAACAAGAAATACTCATGAAGGCACTGAAGGCAGCTGTCTCTGGTTATAATCCATGCAACACACTTTTGCTCATGCCATGTTGAATAAAAAACATATTTCTTCAACATGAATGTTGGCCTATAGGAGGAGGAGAGCGGTCATGTGCTTTATATTGATATCGTCTCACTGTAGCAAATGTTCTTTCATTCTTTTATTAATTCATATGAAACCAGTCAGAAACATTAGAATACAATATGTAAACAACAAATCATGCTCATTCTAAAGAAGGATGCCGGCCACTAGGGCTCAGAATCGGAGGGGCAATAAATCACTTCTATCACATCTCATTAATCATCCTCACACCACCTAGAGCATTAACTGGGGAAATTGAGCAAACAATAATAATCTTGTAGCAAATTCATTAAAATAGATGTAAATCTGCATGCTCCCATACATGACAAATTGAGTTCTTAAATTCACATTTTTCAAAATTATAACCTTTCTGCTAACTGAGTTCTGAATATTGCACCTACGGATAAGATAAAAAAAGCAGTCCAACTGATTCTTTTGCTTATCGTTCTGTGAAGAGGGCAGTAAAGACGAAGAGCAGAAATGACACCTACTGGCTATTTGTTACATTTATTAAACGTGATGGTGGGATTTTTTATTTTCCATTAATTGTTTTCTCTTGTCATATTGCATTCCACCATCATTAACCATCGCATACATGCATTGAGACTTCTGCTGTTCTCTACGACACCAAGGGTTTATCCCCAAGAAGCTCCCAATCCCGTGTATTGTACAAGTAATCCCCCTGATGGAACTCCTCAAATTCAATGTAATGTTGCGTCCACAGTATAAGCTCCCCTTTTGGGACATTTTGGGGATACACCCTTCTGTCGGGGACAACATCGTAGGCCAAATTTTATTATTTTGTCTCTCCCTTAAGCTTTAGCTTTTCACACAATATTTCAATCTTATTTTCCATGGTTCCAAGGAAAAAGCTTCAGATTTCAGTTCAAACCGAGTCAAAAGGAAGTGACTCGAGGAGTAAGTGTTTCATACTCCTTTCATAGTGCCTCTCTTTTCAGTGTCAGCCATTGCTGGCTGAGAGAGAGCGACATGGACAGAAATTTGTCTTCATAACTGACGTAGTAAATAAAAGGTGAATAAACTATGACCTTCAGCCGCAATGAGGCAATGCACCGACAGGAAACATACATCAACTCCACTCTCATTTTATCGTCTGGGCACTATTTATTGTTGCTTTCTTTGAATCCATCTTCTAAATGTTAAAGTGATTCTGAAAAGTACACCTTGGCTAAGCTGAGACAACTTTACCTCCAACTGCCTCCCTGTTGTTTTGATGTATGGACACATTTCAGGAGAATGAAGTGTCACACTGGTGCATTTGCAGCAGCAAAACCCTTTCAAAAAGGGTTATGTAAACTGGGATTTGTTCAGCGTTACACAGTGAACCTGGGGAAACTCATGGTACTCTTAACACAAAAATCTCACTGTGTTCCTGCTTTTGGTTAAATGTGTGTTATCTTCCCAGTATCCAACACTTCCCACTCAGCGCTGGGCAATCCAACCACAGATTCGGCCTACAGACTCGTCACGGCAGGCAGGCTTGAATTGGCAAACCTCGACTCACAAGCCAGTCATCCCTGCTGTTTTATGTTAATGTTCTTATGATGCTGAAGAAAATACTGCATTCCCGTCCTCGATGGTAGAACCATCTGATGATGATGGGACTGTATGGGATTGATGGCAATAAGAATCCACCTCATTTATAAGATACATATTCTTTTTCAATTGTATCTCTTACTATTTTATTTATCATTCCATTTTATTATTTAAGATAGATGGTGCTTTAGATGAACATTAAATAATAAAAACGTAATAATATAGCATACATATCCAGAGACTAATTGTCCTCTAGTCGCCTATTTCTCACAATCACCTCCTGACTTCAAAGGTCTTCTCCTCTGTTTCTGCATAGCAATTGAGGCTCAGGTGGTAAAGCGGTCGTCCATCTATCTGGAGGTCGGTTGTTTGATCCCCTGGCCTCCGGTCATGTTGAAGTGTTCTTGAGACACTGAACCCCAAGTTGCGCACAATGGCTTTTCCATCGGTGTGTGAATGGTGGCGTGAATGGTTACTGCTTCTGTCCAGCAGGTTACGGCTTGCGTGGCAGCCTGTGTCATCACTGTGTGAATGGGTGAATGCTGGCTCGCGTCCTAAAGCGCTTCGAGTAGTCGAGCAGACTAAAAAAAGTGCTACATAAATACAGTCCAGGGTCCATCCACAAGGATAACCATGAGCTGGATGAAGGAGAGTCTGCACAGAAGAATGTCACTGCTGTCTGCGCAAACACACATTTTCATGGAAACAAAAAATGAGCATACAGGACGGAACTTCAGCAGCTGATGAGTGTTCATCTCTGCGGAGGAGTTGCACTAGTAATAGCTAGCTAAAGTTGAAATGACATTAACTTGGCTCCTTAAAGAAGGATCAGCCTCCAACCCCGCTCACCACTCTGACAATCAGGGAAGAAAACTGGTCTGGAAATGTTGGTCGGTCCTGGTGTTTGGTCCAGATTATCTGGTTGTATCTTGTTGAGACATCCAGTTAAAATTTGAATTACTGCATCAATATTTTCTGAATAAGATGACTGTGGAATATGACAGAAATGTCCCAGAGAGGCTGATAGTGTCGCCAAAGGGACGGATTTTTGTTTAAACATTAAGGCTTAAATCAGCTAGCATGCTACTGTTAACCTTTCTTCAAATTGGTTATTTTAAGTCAAGCCTGAATTGCAAACCCAAAATAAACTTCAAATATCTCTACAACTGTCAGGTAATGGGATTACATTTGCATCTATGGACAAGTAAGTCCTTAAATGATTTATTTTCAGTACCAGTATCATTGTACTTGTTAGTATGAGTGACTGATCTTTGATTAGACTATATGCCCAAACTTATACCTTTGGTTGTGTCGTAAACGTATTGTTTTATCAAAATATAGCATTGTGCACAATAAAAACAAGTAGCAAAAACTGGGGGGAAGCCTGACTGTTGGTCTTCAGTTTGGTTAAAGGACTGGCAATTAAAATTTCCTCTCCACATCCTTTATATGACACAGCAACTCCTCGAGCAATCGCGTAATGCATTCATGGCTCCCTCATGCACAAGAATCTGAATAAAACCCTGCGATATGTTTCAAAGTATTTCTAACCTTGTAGTGTGTGCATGTTTGAGTTTAGAGTGATGATAACCTGAGGAGGTTTTCATTATTTGTGATGAACCATCATAGGCCCCGTTCACCTGACTCCTGCACAGGAGACCACGTTGACCTCTTTCTGCAATGATTAACTCATTCAGATATGAATAAAAGGTAAACATTTGAGATCACAGTGTAGACAAGGCCTTTAAAAATTGAATGAATGACAGGAAATCTGTGATGGCACGCTCCAAACCGTGATAACTACAAATAACAATTTCTAAAATATAAGGAGAATAATTACTTGCCATATTGTATCCAAACACATATTTATGTACAAGGTTTGGAAATGCGTATAGTATGTAATTATGTGCATGTAAATATAGATGTGAGATGGACTATAGTATCAAGATATGTACATAAATCAAAAATACGCCAGTGACATCTGGGATGTAATGCTGGGTACATGCACTTTCTTCGAGTTCATGCACTGCTTATAATGCACCAGTAGAGATGAGGAAGAAAAGTGTCTGCTTTTCAATGGTGTGATTTAAAAAAAAAAAAGTATATCTCTACAGGTTTTCAAGATTTATTCCTGACATCTGTTAAGTTTCACATACATTTAGATGATTGTGGTATTTTGAAGAATGCTGTCATGTTGGAACGGCTG
The DNA here is from genome assembly GCA_009660295.1 of Lophius piscatorius. Lineage (NCBI taxonomy): Eukaryota > Metazoa > Chordata > Actinopteri > Lophiiformes > Lophiidae > Lophius > Lophius piscatorius. The sequence goes on from VRLP01005678.1 coordinate 15,029, forward strand.
CTGTTACAAAAAGAAAAGGCCCAGCCTTAAGGGGACTGAAATGGTTGAGATACTAACATGTGTATCTCATTCAATATGTTAATAAACCATTGAAAAGCCCAAAACAATCATTGTATATCTCTGTACGTGGATGTCAAGGCAGACGTTAGGCAATAGAGGCAGACAGATCATCTTGACTTTCAGCACCATGGACAGAGTCACGAGAAAAGAGAGAAGCAGAAAGAGTGTCTTCATTTTTAGCACCATGGACAGAGTCACGAGAAAAGAGAGAAGCAGAAAGAGTGTCTTCATTTTCAGCACCATGGACAGAGTCACGAGAAAAGAGAGAAGCAGAAAGAGCGTCTTCACTTTCAGCACCATGGACAGAGTCACGAGAAGAGAGAGAAGCAGAAAGACCGTCTTCACTTTCAGCACCATGGACAGAGTCACGAGAAAAGAAAGAAGCAGAAAGACCGTCTTCATTTTCAGCACCCTGGACAGAGTCACGAGAAAAGAGAGAAGCAGAAAGAGCGTCTTCACTTTCAGCACCATGGACAGAGTCACGAGAAAAGAGAGAAGCAGAAAGAGCGTCTTCACTTTCAGCACCATGGACAGAGTCACGAGAAGAGAGAGAAGCAGAAAGAGCGTCTTCACATTCAGCACCATGGACAGAGTCCCTGCTACATTGCAGCTGATTCTACGTGTCTGTATGAACCTGTGAAGAAGATATGCAGGGAGACAGCTGTGCTGTCAGGTGATAGGTGAGCTCACACATACGCATTCACTAACGTCACCTACACTCACATAAATTCAGATACACATACACGCATACGCACTCACATACACTCACATACACATACACACACTTATACTCATACAAACACGTACACTAACATACACTCATATGCATACACGTACATACACATACACTCGCACACAGACACATATACATACACTCCAACACACTCATACAAATACAGGTACACACACACACTCACATACATCAACATACACTCACACACAGTCAAAAATATTCACGTATCCTCACACGTAGCACACACATACACTTAAACTCACGTACAAAGACATGCATGCTCACACACACTCACGTACACAGACATACACACGGACACTCAAATACATACTCATACACACGTATACTCAATTACATCAATATACAATAATTTACTCACACTCACATACATACACATACACACCCGTACACTCACACTTTTACATACACATTCACATACGTACACAAACACATCCGTACACTCACACATACATACACATTCATGTACACACACATACACACGTACACTCACATTTGCATACAAACACATACACACACGTATGCGTACATATGTGATCAACGAGAATGGGGGACCCAAAGCAGTTCAATTAGTTTTTCTTCCTCCAGTCAAACAATCAAAACACTCCAAAGGAGAGTTTGGCCAATCCATGACTTCATCATGAAGCCTGGCACAGAGAGAAGAACCAAAGTTTATTTTCGTATTACCCCCCATCCACACCTTGTCCTCTCCCTCTAACACCCACACACGTTTCTCTCCTCTGAAGCTTGCCCCAGGATACTTCAGCGGGAAGGGATCAATGTCAAGCCGAGCTTGAAAGCCGCTCAACGGTCCTCTCCTTAAAGTTTCCATCGACCGTTCCTCTCTACCTTCATGTTCTGAAGAGTCCGTGATCGCACTACCAAAAAGGACCGTAGGCAAGAACCAGGAGATGAACCCGTACCAGACATGGCGGTTCGTGCCCCAGCACACATGTGTGTGCACGCTTTAAGTCTATTGGGGTTTTGTCCCTTTAATTATCCAAGAGTTTACTGTGCTTCTACTTGAACTCACTCATTCACCAGTGAGACAGACACATGGAAGCTCAACTGTCTCTTTCTCATCTGTGAGTAATATCTTACTCACTAAACAGGAAATGGTCTGGCTATAGCATTTAAATGTATCATTTCTTTTGAATGAAATAATTTCATTCATAATATCTTGTGTGTATCTTGTGTGCAAGATAAACATGGTCCTTAGAAGGATAATTTTAATTCTACAACATTAATTGGGTCAAAGCTAATGTTAAAAATCCTAATACATAAAAATAAGAGATAAATAAGAGATACGAAAAAACTAAACAATAAGGGGGGAAAACAGAAAGGAACAATACCGGAAGTGTGAAGTTAAAAGAACAACGTTGATAATACTTTCAAAATAAAACAGGAAACTGTGCAGCGTAATGACATTTAATGTTCAAAGTAAAACTGGGGAACTAAAACAGATTAAACCAACAAATAACCCCAAGAATTTAAATTATCAAACAACAACTATAACCTTTAAAATAAAATGAGAGAACTAACACAAAATAAACCAAGAAATATCTATAAGAGATAAAATGAATGAACAGTAATGACAGCCCTGACACATTAAAACAGAACAACATAATTGCTAAATAAGGATAGAAACCCATTTATCCACATGAAAACACTCTCACTGATTTTTTTTAAGTACATTTAAAGAGTTAGTATATTGGCTGTAATTTGTTCAAAAAAGTGTACATTTAGTGTGTAATAGACCCGGTTCACTTGATTTACTTGTATCGTTATATAATATTTTGATAAAGTAAAGTTGCCTCGCTGATCCTGGGGACATTAATTCTGAGGCCAACTCACATCTCAGCCTGTGAATTCAGCAGTTTGCCGACAGGCTCACACTCCTGCAGTAGAGTTCACTTCCTTAATAAGCAACTGGCAAACTGAGGCAACAAAAGAAACATGATTTAAAGTACAAATGTTAATTCTTTGATTTGGATGATTTGCTTTGCTGTCACACCAGCAAAACTGAGGGAAATGAAAAATTATAGAAGTCAATTCATATTTTTCAGGCAGGGTCCCGTTGGTACTAAATGACAAGGATGCCATTATATCTGCCACCACCTCCTAATTTCCCTGGAGATATTGTTTTCAAGCTCACTTTCTGTGAGCAGAATCTCTTATTTTAATATCTTCTGCTACCAAGTGCGTTCATTTTTTTTTTTTTTTCAATTACAGCCACAACCCTGAAATCACTACGTTGATTTAAAGATGGAGTTTCTGTTTTCTGTTTGTGATTCAGGCAGTACCAGCACAAGAGAGCTCAAAACCTGCAAGAGTCTGTAACATTCTGGTTCTACAGCGACAGCAGGTAAATGTGCCTGATATCGCTCCGAAACACGAGTCATTCGGTGAAAATGTGAGCAGTTAAATGTTACTTTCCGCCCATTCATTTCTGAGACTCCCGGCTATATTTAACTGATCAGGTCTAAAGTGTGCATTAAACAGGGCATTTATGGCTTGTTAAATTTATCTCTTCTATAACAACACATAATCTTAGCAGAAAAAAGGGTGTTATTTAGTCACTTAGTTATTCATTGATGTGTTTTGAGAGGTGGGAATTAAACCAACCGAAATGTCATCCCTCATTCCCACAGCGCCTGCACATGATGCATTGCTATTTAAAAAGCGGTATTCATCTTTTTCTAAGGGAGAGGTGGTCCTAGTCTTCCACCGTCTATCAATCTCTGTCACATCAACAACTCAGTTTGACTGCATAAGAGCAAAAGCATCGATATTTAGCTCAGGAGGCAAAGGAGCTGCTCGTCTCTCTGTGTGAACCAGTGAAGCACTTCAGGCTTAAAAGCTTAATATGTCATTCATTAGATTAAAGTAGCTGGACTATACATCATTAATGAGACGACTATCAACTATGTCGTCAGCTGTCCTGATCCTCAAACAGGAAAAACCTCTATAACAAGTACGTACTTTCGACAAAGTCCTCAATGTCGTTATAGCCCCAAAAAGTCGGGGACCTACGCATATCCTTTGTGATTGCACGATAACTCAAAAACCATTACATGGATCATTTTTTAATTTTGTATCCCGGTAGATCTTAGCGCAAGGAAGAACTGGACTGATTTGGGGGAAAGTAGGTTAACATTATGGGCAACTTTATCTCCAAAAGTGTCCAGTCATTTTTGGTCCTATTTAGACCAAATTTGGTGCATATGAAATAACTTGAGAAGATCTATCTTATAAATATTGTAATTTTCTCCGGTAGCTAATATTTTTACTCACTGAAGGGGAAAAAACTGAAATAGAATCTTGATCCCGGACAGAACTCAAAATCTATTTTATCGATCTTTTTTTTATTTTTTTTTAATCAAATACATCTTAGTGAGAGGAAGAACTGAGTCGATTTTGCAAAAGGTGGGTTGTAAATTTTCTGACACTATGGGGAGCCTTATCTCCAAGAGTTTTCGCACCACAATTTCTCCACCTTTGATACGATTGAATCCAAATTTGGTGCACAGTTAAGTTCATACTTTATTAGTTCATATTTGACTCCCTAGGGGAAACCTTTTTCTTTACAAAAAATACTATGGACATACCTTCACATTTAAATTTAGGAGTCTAGTTGCATGCATTATGTTGGTAATTGGGGACTTTTCGGGATTTACCTTTGCTGTGGTATACAACAGCGTAGGCCTAGCCGATAAATCAAATCCTGGATGAAGTGCTAATGTTCTGGGATCTTGTGCTCCTCATAAAAAGCATCAACCACAAACTAAAACTAAAACAGTGGGAACGGCAATCACAAACAATGTATTTCTCGTCAATCAATATCGAACAGTTGGAGTTTTTCGAGATTTTTTAATCCTTTGAGAATCAAATCAATGACGCTTTACTATATTAGTATTACAGTAGTATGCTTTATATATTTCTCACTATCCTGTTGATTCAAACTAGCTGTTGAAGCTTAGTAAATAAAGGTATGATAGAGTGCAATAAACATGATCACTCTTTCATTCTTACGTAACTGCTTTTCCTTGTTCGGGGTCGCGGGGACTTGAATCGAGTGTCTGATGAAAATAGAGCCCAGTCCTTTTGAGATGCCAAGTTAGGGAATACGTTGGTTGGTTGCAAAGAATCTCTTTGTGTTTATATCTAAACTTTTGTTTTAAAATGTTGATACTCTGTTCCTCTCTGCTCTCATTTTGTATTGTATTTGCACTTATGTTATTGAAATAAAGATGGCGGTCAACATGAAAGTAGAAAAATGGTCGGACTTGATTGTTTTTTTTAAGTTTACTTTCACCGTCTGAATGCTAACTGAATGTGTGTGAAATTTGTATATAACATTTCGTAAAAACAAAAATCAATCCTGTAGGCTAATTAAATTGGCTGTAGATCAGCGGGTAGAGTGGCTGTTAACCAATCGGCCAGGAGGTTGATAGTTCGAACCCATTGGTCTACATGTCATAGAGTCCTTGAGCTTTGAGACCCTGAACGGAGCCTAGGAGGGTCCGCCCACTACTGAGTGTGATAAATAAATGTAACATTATTAGTAAGTCAAACTCACACGGTTTATTTATGATGAACACAACTAGGAAGAACAAGTTATTCCACGTTAAGTTTGAACGACTTCACGAAATTAAGTACATAAAACTAAAAACGAATTAAGATTAACAAGTTAATATGAAGTACAGAAAATGTCATGCCACTAGTTGTATTTTCTTTCCTGTTTCAAGGCATTCACTTCATCTTCTACTCTGTAAAAACAACATATTTCACAGCGTAGGATCTGTTGAGGAAAAACACTAAATAAATAAAGTCGACAGAAAGAAAACACAAATCTGTAGTCCGCCATTGTTACTGTTGTTGTTCTGTCCGTGCGTGGCTCCAGGGCAGGAAACCTGACAGCCTTGCAGGAAATGTCATCACAGTTTCCACAAGAGCTGGTTTCTGCCAGTTGATGCTGATGTAGAAATTATTACATTTTACATGTTCCGTGTTTCCAGGTTCCCAAAACCCTCTCGTCGTGGGAACTCAAGGCCAAACTGTTACAACAAGGCTACTGTTCTCTGTAAAAAGCCGTGTTAATGTAAATGACTCATAAGTCTGTGCCAGCAACCTGTTGCTGAAGGAACTCTTCCACAATTTGATGTCGATAATGTTGAGTGGAGAGGATGAAGATATTGTCATCTGTATTTCAGACTTTCCACTTGTTTCCCGCAAGCCCAATTCTTAATGTCATACAGCGATATAAGATTTAGATTTCCCCCACCCCCCCATCCCACCCACAGGTTTTCCAGGTCACTTCTCATTCATCTACAAGCTGTGGGGGGTTTCTAATGAATATGTAAACACTTCTAGCATTTCACAATACCACACTCGTTGAGGAAGTTGATGAAACATTGACTACTTCAATGAAAACAAGGGGAATACACAGATTTTTGAGATTTTCGAGAACAGTTTGATTTATTACCCAACTGAAAACTAAACATTATCTGAAATGTTCTCAGAGACTGATAATAATCTTTAATTGTTTCTGCATTTTTTTTTAAAAACCCTATATCAGTGAATTTTCGGGCATCACTAGACCCTGATTGACTCGCTAGGAGAGGAATACACACACACAAACACACACACACACACACACACACACACACACAACATATATGAGAGAAAGAAAACTGATTCGTAAACAACATAATTTTGGAAAAGACCATAAGGACTGAGGTGATGCTCTGAAATGTATTTGTTTTTCGTCTGTGTGGAAATGTGATGGGGATAATGGAGAAAGAGCCTTAACATTAGAAAAAAAAAGATCAGAGAAAAAAGATGTTCTCACCTTTAAAGCTGCCTGAAAACATCAACTTCCTGACAGCACTCTCCACAAATTGTCTATAATCTTATCAACGCCGTGTTAAGAAAGTCGGAATCAGATTTGCGTTGTCGGGATGTTATCTTACAAGAAAGTTTTTCAGAATCCAGTAAAAGCATGATTTCCACTTTCGTACAGACAAGGCAACATTGGAGGGAATTAGATCTGAATTGTTAAAAGCCCCGAGTTATGGACATTCAAGCCCGGAGTGACTGACCTGTCGAGTGCTGCAGATAAGAGCCATTAAAAAATCAAGTAAAGCCAACGAGGGAGGAGTGATGGCAGATTCTTCCTCCCACAGAACAATCGATCTAAATCGTATTGTGGAACTTTCTACATTCCCAACACAAGTTGTTGTTTTTTTTCACTCAATTGTCAGTGTGCGACAGTGGGTCAGTATCAGTCCAGCTCTTTGGATCAGAATTAGATATCTTAATAACACATGAAATTAAGTAAGGTGTTTTTTTTTGCAGCAATAAATCTCCCCAGATGATTCATTGTCAAGACTTTGGTTGATGCTGAGATTCTTATCTAGAAAAGACTGGTTTCCATTTGCAGAGTTAGGACTATGCTGTCGTCCCCGACAGCAAGGTTATTCAATATATATCGATCTTTGGCTGTGCGCTGAGTTAACATACCGCACCGTCTCATTCTTCTCATTTAGACTGAATTTCTCTAATTTGTTTCTAATTTGTTCAGGAGAACACTGAATTATATTTGAGATCAAAAGGGCTTAAAGAGTTGATTCTCTTCTAATCTATCTTTAATTTTTTTATATAATAAAAAGCACTATGGATTTTCCTGTTGCTGAATTGTGCTGTAAATAAAGTTGCCTGGCCTGGGCTTTATAACAGGTCTGCATAGCAGGCGCTCTTCCATCAGTCATTGTTGATTAAACTGTGCCGTCTGCTTTAGAGCAGGTTGGATTTTTAGATGTTAAATGGGAAGGCGAGACTTTTAGCTCTATATTTAACATGAGTGGAAAAATCTTCCCTCTCTTCCCATACTTGATGAGACACTTTAAAGCAATTGACTTATCTAAACTGATCAAGCGGAGCATGAATAGAAATCAATCATGTGATTGTAGGGTTGTGAATGAACCTGGCAGGTGAAAATTGCAGACTGTACTGTGTACTGTGATTTCACCATCTAAAAATGGTTAAGAAAGTATGTAAGAAATAAGCCGGGAAGATAAAGAACTCACCAACAGAGCCCTGACCTTAACATTAAAAGCAACTTCAACTCACAAAAAAAAAAGAGCTTTGACAATCACATATTATCTTCTGTAATAAAAAGTTTTCTTTATTTAACCGAGTCTCTCAAGATTGAATTTGCACTTCCATATTTGTCGTGTGCATTCTCCTTGGAATAGAGTTTGCTTCTCATTTTTATTGCTTTTATTAGATCCTTTCTTCTGAACCCAGCACTCCCTGAGAAAATAACGAGCTGTTGTGGATGGAAAATGCCCTTGCAGATCAAAATATTCATCTTTATTGTTCCTCCCTCCATGCTTTATTGCAAACTATTGAATAAAAAGAGAGTTTTTTGTGGTACTTGCAGTATCATTTTAATTTCCTCCAAAGACCGGACTAGAGGATGAAATGGTGAAATGTTAATTGTGTGATGCACAAACTAAACTCAAAGACAAGTCATCTGAGAGTAAAGATAAGATAAGATAAGATAAGATAAGATAAGATAAGCCTTTATTAGTCCCACGATGGGAATATTGCAGTTTTACAACAGTAAATAGTAAGCTTACATTTGGAGAGGAAAGGTAGTTGGAAACAAGTTTACGGTCAGAAAACTTTTATAAATACTAATGAAGATGACGTATATCAATTGTGCTAAACATAAGGAAGAATAGAGTTTCTGTTTTATTTAATTACAGCAATACATCTGCAGGAAAAACATGGAAAAGTCAGAATCTGACCTTTAATCGACAAGCGGACTGCAATTAAACAAACTCACGCACCAACTCTAAGGCCATTAAACAAATGGAATAGATATATGGAAAGGTGTGACCTATATGGCTGTACAAGCTCACAGATTTATATTTTGGGGAATGGAGATGACTTGTATGGGGGATACGCAGTGAGGTGTCGTAAACACTTAATGGCCCCAGAACAGAAGTTGTCATTGATCGTCGTAATGAGCACAAAAGATGAGACTCATTAAAGGATATGCAGTGCACTGGACCCAATAAATATGAGCCCTACATACACGGAAACATCTCTAGTCACATACATATAGAACCAGGCCTTCTCTGTTGTCAGCAACGGTCTTCTTTTACTTATTTTGGCTGTTTGACCAGGAGGAAGTAGCTGCTATTTTAGTTTGTATTGATCAGAAGAGCCCAAAAGTCCAAACCGCCCTCTATACGTGACTCAGAAGTCCTTTTTACACAGTTTTTAGCCAAAAAAAAATTTGGCTAAAGAACGATAACTATGTGAAACGAACCCCCGAACACATGGATCCTAAAAAAAATGCAAAAATCACCTAAATAGGCCTGGAGATGTTGTTGGATCTTTTCAACATCAACACCATCGAAAAAGACCAAGTGCCCATGCAAATTAGACATAAGCCTGTCGTCTCTGACAAAAAGACCCAATCCCCTTCGTTGTACCGGCAATCCGCCTGATTGTAGTACAATACAAACTATACAATACAAAATAGAGTAAAATCTGACACAAACAAGATCGATCTCCTCGAGTTGATTCATGTGCACAAAATTTGGACTGAATCAGACAAACGGTTTAGAAATAATGGGCCGCAAAATTTTAGGGATAAACCTCCCCCCGAGTATTAGAAATATACAACTGACCTCTCCCACAATCAATCCAGTTCTCCCCTCACACTACAGTCTACGGGGGTACTACATTTGATGGTAGCTCAGTTGGTAGAGCGGTTGACTGAATCTTCAAACTAATCTGAAGGTCGGTGGTTCGATACCCGGCCACTGCAGTCCACATGTTGAAGTCTCCTTAAGCAAGATACTGAACCAATGGCTGTTCCATTGGTGTGAAGGATGGCGTGAATGGATAGCACTCCTGATGAGGACGGTGACCCTCTAATGGCGGCCATCACTGTATGAATGTTTGTGTGAATGGGTGAATGCTGACTCGTGTTGTAAAAGTGCTTTGAGTGGTTGCGCAGACTAAAAAAGCGTTATATAAGTAGAGTCCATTAACCATTTACCATGATATAGTATTTGATTTATCGCGTTAACAAGAAGGATCCGCAGCAGACGCGCCGATGTCTATTCCGTAATATCCCTGACTTTTTTGGCATATAATTGTTGTCTCGTCTAATCAGAGCAATGTTTAGAATCTATTGTTTTTGTCTTTATGAGTCAATATTAGGCTGACAGCCAGAAACAGCCACACGTAACAAACACCCGTGTAATCACCATTGTAACGAGAATCCTGGTTTACCAGTTTAAATCTTAAACCCAGATGAAGACGGTGGTATACTGGAAAGATTTAACTTACTTTGAAAAGTGTGCATTTTCAGGCCGCTGAAATGCTCTTGTTGTGTGAACAAAGGCCAAAGATAGAAATATTATGGTACATAAAATAAATACATTTCTTACACACAGAGAAAATCTACAGCCAAATCCAACCACCCATGTTCCAACACACCCTTTCATCAGGCTCTATGACATCACATCCTTTCATCAGGCTCTATGACATCACATCCTTTCATCAGGCTCTATGACATCACATCCTTTCATCAGGCTCTATGACATCACATCTCAGTAGAAGTCATGCTGACGCCAAACGCTTTCATTCTGGGGATTTGGTCTGATTAGGACTGCAAGGAAATTCCTGGCTTCATACGCACAAATTTCGCGAACTGAAAACAACAAGCATATCTCAGAAAAAAAAAAATTCTTTCACATAACCTTACTCTTCTACGATGTCAAGAGTCTTTGTATAAAAAAAATAAAATAAAAAAGAAGCTCAGTAAAATATGAACTTTTTGATTAAAATACAGATAAAATGTGACGTAATGGTTCAATGGTTGAAAATTATGGCTGAAAACATTTGGAGATAAAGCTCCCCCTAGTGTCAGAAAAATACAACACACCTTTCCCGACATCATTCCAGTTCTTCCTCAAACTAAGGTATAGGTGGGAATAAAATTTGAAAACAATCCATGAAATAGATTTGCGTTCACATGAAGGAACTGCAGCAGAGTATATCTCCACTTGCAAGGATGTAATTATATTTTAACGTTGATGGTTTGATTTTTTATCATTATGTTAAATGCTTTGAATATGAAACGTGTTAGAGTCTCTTAAATAGTTCAAATTAAGATCTAAAACAAAGTAAAGCTGTCTCTCAATAACAGAACCATCACCATTCAGTGTAATGTGTGTCCTATCATCTTTGTGCAGTAATGACATACGGTGTGTGTTGATCTATGACCGTGTCGTCCTGCAAGAAATTCAATACGGCTGAATGTTAACGACTACAAAGTGTCCAAATGTAAAGCACAGAGGACTGAGCAGTGGTACAAACCTCCGTGTGTGTCCCTGATGTAAGGTGATTTACCATCCTGGTAATTACAGTCTCTCTGGGGAGTCTGCTCCCTAACACACGCACACAAACACACACACACACACAAACACACACACACACAAACACACACACACACAGACACACACAAGCACACACATACACAAACACACACACAGTAAAGTTGTGGACTCGGCCATCCATAACCTTGACAGTGTCGCAGTGGCAGAGCTCTTTGAGACCAGTGTGTTTCTATGTAACACACAGACCCACTCTCAGGCAGCTTTGGGTCTTTGCACCTCTATGCATTGATAACAGTTCCATCGATCCACCAAACGCCTGATGTCACCAGTTTGAATCCAGACAATCAGAGACATTTTATAGAGAAGCTGCTCTAACTTGTCCTTAGATGAGAAACTGCTGCAGAATTGCTGCATCAGCTGCCATCCAATCACACACACTTACCTCACCCTCACATCTAGCTCAAACCTACCTCACCTTCACCCCTATCTCACCCCAACAACTACCTCACCGTCACCCTCACCTCACCCTCACATCTACCTCACCCTCAGCTTCACCATCAGCCTCACCCTCACATCTACCTCACCCCTATCTCACCCCGACAACTACCTCAACGTCACCCTCACCTCACCCTCACATCTACCTCACACTCAGCTTCACCCTCAGCCTCACACCTACCTCACCCTCACGCTCACACCTACTTCACACCAACCTCCCTCACCTCTGGTTGAATTTGCTGCGTCATCGTGGAACAGAATATACGGAGGGTCATAAGTATGGCTTGAAAATATTTCCAGGGCGTCTCTCTCATCCTCATGCACACATTTATATACCGAGACTGATCAAAGTCTGTGGAGTGTGGCCCTGAAACTATCTCTTTTTTTCATTTCCTCTGCCCTCTATTAATCTAGCAGATACTTATCCCCGGCACTGATTTACCTGCAGATAAATCTGATGCCATATGGCTTAGATTAAGCGTCGGCATACAGTTAAGTTTATAGTGCTGGTTTATGACAGGAGCTGAGGGTTTGGCGCCTGGGTTTGGATTAACACTCTTTCACTCTCTGTCACCCTGCCACCCTCTCTCTCGCTCTCTCTCTCTGTCTCTCTCTCTCTGTCTCCCTACACAGGAGATTACATCAGGAGTAAGATTATAGTCAATCAATTTTGTTCTCACTGCAATGGGCCCATAAATTATAAACACCGGCCCAGATTTAGAAGCAATGACTTCAGACAGTCAATGTGTGACCTACATTTCAATATGTAGTAAAAGGTAGGGTTCCTTGTGGAGTTTGGAGATTCATCGAGCAAATTATCAACCCTTTTTAAAACATTTGGCCTGTGACACTCCATGTCTGCCGGACAAGTGTCTGTGTGCTTGTCACCTCTGGATTTCTGCCCTCACCTCTGGCTAAATCGGCTGTTTTACAGCACCGAGAAGAGAAAGTAAGTGGATAATTCTGCCCTGCCTCTACAATTAGCTTCTCCACAGAAAGCCGCCATGCAGCGCCCCCATGTGGCAACAAGTCATAACCCGGGCACCAAAAGGCCCCAGATTGAACTGTAGGGGTTAGAGGTCTGGCATCCAGACGTGCGGCCTGCATTGCCAACCGTTCTGTGACCACCGCTATGAACTAAAACCGCAGCTGTGTGTAAATCGGACTTGACTAGATCAGGAGCAAAAATGGCAAACAATCCATCAGGGACAAGGACAATCTGATCTCAAACTTCCTCATTCCAGCTAGCAGGGCCTTGAAAGTTGACTCCCAGGGCTGAAAGTTGGGGCCGGTACAGTGAACAGTGCACCCCACCGTAAGACTTCATCACGCAGACCTGAAGACCCAGCATTCTGTGTGATCAGCTCCTCCACCAACAAGCTTCCAACTGCCATGGACCACACCCTCCATAAATCTTTGTTTGCAAAACCAAAGCACGGTGATGGAGCAAAGATCCGAGCACACAATCACAGAATAAAAAAGAGAGGACACTGGGTGACATAGAGGGAGTTAGAGAGAGGTCGGGGACACCCTAGGTAGGCGATAGGTTCATCAGGGGACACACAGAGAGAAAAAATAATACCTCACAACCACAATCAAGTTAGCATCACCAGCTCATCCTTGTTACATGTTTTTGGACTGTGGGAGGAACCCACACAGGAGAACATGGAAACTACATGAAGAAACACACCTGGTCTGGATTTGACTGTTGAACCCCCAGGCTGTGAGCCCAAAATCCAGGAGACAAACAATTTGACACCTTAGCGACCAAATTCGATGAATTTTCGCATATAATAATAATAAATATCTCCGACAGTCTTCTCTGCCACTTCTATTTATAGCTTATGTTATTCTGACATTCTTTCGAAGACGGGAAAACGGAAACAAGAAACCAGATTGTACGATGTTGTCTCTCATCCATTCCAAATTTTTACTTTACACCATTTTGGGGCAATTCACCTTTATGATGAGATCTCAAACTAGTATGCTCTAAACATTACCCAAAGGCAGAACAACGGATCCCAGATCCCCTTCAGGTCCGAGTCTTCACTGCATAGAACTCCGCCATGCTGATAAAACATGCATGAAAAGGTACTTCTGTGTGTTTCCTGAGTGAGAAACAGTCGCCCAGTGATAAATCAACCACCACTCTGTTCGTCCTGTTTGTCCGTCTTCACCTCTCGATCTCAGATGGTGCTGGCGAGACGGGCCGTCGCCGCCGTCACTGACGCCAGCCTGGGAAGAGCCTGCCCACCTCCTCGCTCCACCTCCTCGCCCCCCTGAGGATTGGGGCACACTACGCTCGTTTTTATCATCCACACAAGCTTACTAAGATTGATTGCGCGAATGAGACAGAAAGAAGAAACAATAAGTTCAGTAAGACGAGGGGCCATCTGTAAAGTGACCTTCAAACGTAGCAAAAGTAAAATCAACTCGGGGATTTTTAACAGAACTAACAGAACTTAAGACAAGTGTTGTTTCTCTTAAAGGCGCAGGTTCAAAAGCAGTCCCAGAGTGCACCTCACTTTTATGCTAATCATCCCTTCCATGTCACAAGGACATATTTTATGTGTCAACAGACAGGAGCAGAAGAACGTTGAACACACACTGCTGCGAATGAGGAATTGGCAAACCTTTTCAAGCTGGATGTAGAAAAAGAGGAGTCGGACCACAAAGAGATGGCTCCATTTAAACGAGAAATGGTCATTGTCAACCATAAACAGCAACAAGTCCCAGAAAATGTAAAAATTGAGGTAGTTTGGTTTGATCGAAGGAGATGAAGCAATGCTGATCCTACAAACAAACCTTATATTGTTCTACAGTAGAGCAAAAACAACATTGTATTTAAATAAAAATAAGAATAAGAATAAGAATAAAAATAAGAATAAGAATAAGAATATTAGTAATTTAATTAAATAATAATGATGAAAGTAGTAGTAAAATAAAATAATAATAATAATTATTATTATTATTATTATTATAATAATTATAAGAATAAGAAGAATAAGAATAAGAATAAGAATAATAGTAATATCATCATAATTAAGCCTTTAGTTCCCACAGTTGAGGAATGGTTGATTGGGTCTGAATGAAAAGCAGAACAAATGGAGATATTTTCACATTCAAATAAGACACTTCTAGAAACATAAGTCTTCCATTATTTCAGTTCTATTTCCTGCAGAGTGGATTTGAGATTTGGTAGACCTCATATAATGGGTCAGTATGTCATGGCTCAGGGCCAGAACATACACACACACAGACACACACCTCCCTGCTCAGCCCAACAATAATTATAAAATGGGTTAGAAATCACAATGGGGACTCTGTCATTCATCCTCTGCTTTTATTTGTGCTCTTATTCTTTTTCAGGGAACACTTGTCTCCCCCATCTCCCAGAGGACATCTGGCTGATGGAAGTTAATGGAGTTTAAATGACACGTATGAACCAACACAGACATGAGCACACACACACACACTGTGTGTGTACTCCCTGAGCTCCCTGAGCTCCGAGTGACACTACTATTATTGAGATAGTAAAGGCAGAAAGACGACGCACTGATGGATGGATAAGGGCAGATTATTTGATATTTCAGTACTCAGATGAACTGAAAAAGCTATTTTCACATTGAGATGTCTTTTGCGGCGGCCTTGGGGCATACAGACTTACATAGATCTGCAGGCACTTTCAAACTAATAACATGAAGCAATGCCCTCGCTTGAATGGGAAAAGTGTAGTTTGACATTTAAAAAGAAGGCCGCTAAAACACGGTCAGCAACACCAGTAAACCTGCGCTTTAGGTGTCACTCTCTCCGACTATGAATGGCTTTTGGCTTCTGACATTTTTACAGCACATTCAACAAATTTGAAAGAACATATAGATTCTATTTCTCAGCCTCTGGCCCTTCCAGCCCATGTTGAATCTAGATAAAAGATGAAAGAGCAAAAATCTGGCTGGGAGGAGATGTTAGAGCTCGATGAGTGAGGTGTGCATCTTTGATGTGTGGATGCGAACAATGAATTTTGGGAAATGAAAGTATCCGATGTATTAAGCCTATGCTGTCGTTCCCCACAGCAAAGGTATATACCCGAAAACCCCCAATCTCCTCTGTTCTACAGGCAATCCCCCTGATGAAACTCCTCAAATTAAATGTGACGTTGTGCCTGAAAAATAAGCTTTTGCATTTAACATCTCCACTAGTGCGCATAATACAAACAATTAAAGTAAAATATGATATACAATGTAAAAGATAGATCTCCTCCAGTCGATTCATCTGCATCAAATTTGGACTAAATCAGACCAGCGTTTGAGAAAAGGTGGCTTTTGGAGATAAAGCCCCCTACACTGTCAGAAATATATAACTGACCATTCCCAGATATCAATCCACTTCTTCCTCGCACTAAGGACTAGCTGGTTTTAAGGTTGAAAATTATTCATGAAGTAGTTTTGGAGTTATAACGTTAACACGAAGGATCTGCAGCGGCGGTGGACATGGAGGACATGATGATTCCATAATATTCCTGAAATTTTGGGGATATAATAGATGTTAAATGAACTACACATTGAAGGATTTTGAGATCTGACAGTGTTTCCTAACTGTTGTAAGACAGTTGGAAGGACGGCTTTTTAACCGTTAACAATTTTACCGTATCAACCTGGACATTTTTTAAACATGTTGGAGAAAACAGGCCATTTTCAGAAAAAAATATGGTCTTCTTTGTATGCCGGAAGATTATGAGTGCCTTACTTTTAATAATAATTTTCCTGGTTTTAGCTGATTTTTTCTTTTGAATTGTAGTCTAACAATACAAAAACTGAATAAACAACTGGGCAAATTGGTTGGAAGAGAACGCTGAGTCATTTTGCAGCTGATATCTGTTTGAAACTCAGTTAGTCTTTTCAACATATGAATGGTTCATTTTTTAATTCAGAGCTTTGAATATGTTCTTATATTCCATTCCTTATCTATCTGAGCAACAGGAAGTTTTAAAAAGAGGGGAAGTAGCGAGTGCAGGCATGGCGGAGTTGGTGGAGAAGCATGTAGGAGTTATCTGTGACAGAAGAGCAGCAGGAGGAGTGAAGGGAAAGGTTTCCAAGATGGAGGTGAGAGCAGTTCTGCTGGTCGGCTTAGAGATGGTGGTTCTTACCAGAAGACAGGAGTCAGAGGTGAAGACGTTCAGATGTTCTCTGGGAGTGAGGAGGAAGGACAGGATTAGAAAGGAGACATCAGAGGGACAGTCCAGGTGAGACGTCCTGGAGAAAAAGGCAGAGAGGACTGACTGAGATGGTTCTGACCCGTGAATAGGAGGGATAGTGGATCTACTGGTAGAAGGATGTTGGAGATGGAGAAGAAGGGGAAGAACAAAGGGGAGGTTTCAGCCTGATCAACGTTGCGGCTGCTATCAGCTGTGATCCTCGAGGAACTGAGCAAGAAGCCTGAATAATGGGGAAGTACATTTTGACAGTCCATTTTGAAATTTTACACCCACATAGACCTTGGTGTGAGGAAGAACTAGATTGATTTTAGGAAAGTTGGGTATATATTTCTGACACTAGAGGGAGATTTATCTCCAACCGCTAGTCTGATTTATTCCAAATGCGATCATTTTACTCTTATAGTTCATAATGTATTCATTACTGGGATCTTTTTCATGTAAACAGGTGTTTTCTGATATAACCTCTTAATCATTTAATCCAATCTAGTCCACATTTGGCGCATATAAATCCACTCGAAGATATATGTGTTGTATTGTATATTATATTTCAGCCTTATAGATGATGTTTAACTCAATGGGTGGAGCTTTTTTGTACAAATAACTCTGTTTTCCAACCATATCTTTCTAAATGTTGATCCCATATAGTCCAATTTGGTGAATATTAATTTACTCAAGAAGACTTATCTTGTATATACCATATTTAACTTTAAAATTAATATTTCACTCATTAGGGGCAGCTCTCTTTCCGAAAAACTGGGTTTTTTGTACTTTTTGGGAGGTTTTGGATACGAGGAATCAGCATCATAATATGCCTGAATGCCCTGAGTCACAATTAGCCTTCAGAGGAGCCCCAGTGTCATATCACTTCTTCTCGGCTAACAATATCAACTGTTTGATAAAGAATAGTCTATTGTATTCGTATAGTGCTGAAAAAAAGAACGAAAGAAATGTCCAAGCGAAACTGGCAATGAGTTGGGACATCATGGAGGGAGATTATGATGTGTGCGGATCTGACTGATTGCGTTTGTCGGATCATCTGTAGAGGATGAGAAGCCTCCATCCCACCAAGGAGCAAAGGCCTGTGCTTCAGGTAACACAAAGTCTTCTCATAAAACACCGTTAGATTGTGAGAGTCCTCCTGTGGCATTACGAAAAACAATGCAATCAATCATGTGGCCCAATTACTCCCAACACAGCGACCGCCCACCTTGCAGATATCTGCACCGCACACTGCCTCTGCAGCTGGCATTGCAGCCTGAAAGTATGTGCAGTGTGTCATGAATCCAAGTATTCACGCTGAGAAAAAGTGAATTTTTAGCATGAAAAATATTTGCATCAATCACATTAAAATTATATTTACTCATCATCATTTATCTGTGTTCAAACGGCACAATTTGTTTGTTGAACAAACATAACTAATATTTATTTTCTTTTTATCAACATCATTATTCATTTTAATTCCCCGTTTTTCTTTATTTTTATAAGTACTTAACATTAACCTGTCTGGTTAACATTCATTCATCTTTCCAAAAGTTGCACATATTAAATGTATTTTTACACAGTTGTTTATTTGTCACTGTGATTGAGCCCGTTTGTTACCACTGTGTCTTCTACGATGGACATTTGGATGTCTTCATCTTCTCTAAATAAGAAAAACATTTATTTATCACGTTACACAGTACATACATACAATACAACATCAAGAAACGTATCTATGTGTTTGACCATCCCCCGAGGGAGTAGTGGGCCCACGGCATGTTGGGTCAGCAGCTGGGCTTGAACGCTGGGTTCCTGGTTGAGGGAATCCTGCTCAACCCACTGAGCTAAAACCGCCCTAAGATCCAAAATCTGCAGTTTTGGTTCTCTACCAGAAAACCATGAATTGTTTCCTTCGGGTTGGGGAAGGGTTGCTTTCTCGAACAAAGGAGTTCATAAGTATCATGTCTTCTTCCGGAGTGATGGGAAAATGGAGCATTATATTGGCAGGAGGTTCGGTGCGGCATCAGCAGTAATGGAGATGTTGTATCAGCCTGTTGCGTTAATGGGAGAGCTCTGAAATCTGAACGTGAGGCTCTCAATACACCAGTCTATTTACGTTCCAACCCTCACCTACATTCATGAGCTCTGGGCAGAGACCCAAAGAATGTTGTCGAGGATACAAGGGGCTGAAATGAACTTCCTTCCAAGGGTGGCTATGCTCAATCTCAGAGATAAGGGTTAGTGGATTGGAGGGAGCCTGAGCGCTCCTTCACGTCAAAAGGAACCAGCTGAAATAGATTGGGAATCTGATTGGGATAATAATAATAATAATAATAATAATAATAATAATAATAATAATAATAATAATAATAATAATTTAACAAACATTTAATTTATAATGCACTTTACATTTGGATCAAATCTCAAAGTGCTACAAAGTAAAAGCAGATAAAAGCATCATTTAAAAAATAAAATAATAACTATATAAAAGCCTGACCAAAAAGCAGTAATGTTAATTAGAGTTATAGGTTCTGCTATAAAGGAAAGTTTTAAGTCCTTTTTTAAATGTTTCAGTCGTCTGTGGAGCCCTGAGATGGTCAGGGAGGGCATTCCACAGACGAGGGGCAGCAGAACAGAAGGCCCGATCACCCATGGTGCTGAGCTTAGTCCGGG
>VRLP01005679.1:0-34619 GCA_009660295.1 Lophius piscatorius
ATATTCTATATATGTGTATATATATATATATATATATATATATATATATCTCTATATATATATATCTCTATCTCTATCTCTATATATATATATATCTCTATCTCTATCTCTAGAGATAGATATAGCTGGTTATATAATGCTGGTTGCTGCCCACTGTGTACCTTGAGACATCTGTTGTTGTCCTGATGGTATAATAACAATATTTTTATTATTATTATTCGTTACTCCTATGATATAAGTTGGCAAAATGATCCAATTGTACACCAACCTGTCCACCTGGAGCTATCAGACTCAGGGAATCCCATCTAGTTGGACTTTAATGTGGAAAATATATGAAGGTTTGTGAATCCCCGAATAAAACCGGAATGTGTTCCCACAAAAAAGATGTAGAATAATATAATTTAGCATAAAAGTATTTAAGAATATAATAAAACCCAGCCACTAAGGGGTCACATTTAAGTGTACTTTTAGAGCCGGTCCCGAGCCCGCATAAATGGGGAGGGTTGTGTCAGGAAGGGCATCCAACGTCAAACCTATACCAGACCAACAAGTGGATCATGAAATTGATTTCCAAACGGGATCGTTCGGGCCCGGGTTAACAATGACTGGCACTGAAACCAGCAGGGTGCCATCGGAAACTATGCTTCTGTTTATCGAAGTAAAAGAAGACGGAGAGGGGGAAGACATGCCAGGAAACAGCAAGAGATGAGGAAAGGCAGCAGTGTAGTGTTGAGAGTAGGAACTTTAAATATTGGCACAATGACAGGAAAAGGTAGAGAGGCTAACTGATATGATGGAGACGGAAAGTGGATATACTGTGTGCCCAAGAGACCGGGTGGAAAGGCAGCAAGGCTAGAAGCATTGGAGGAGGGTACAAACTGTTCAATTGTGAAGTTGATAAGAGACGAAAAGGGGTAGGGGTGATTCTGAGGTAGGAGTATGTTTAGAGTGTTTTAGAGGTGAAGACAGTGTCAGACAGAGTGAGGAGTATGAAGATAGAAATTGGAGGTGTGGTGATGAATGTTGTCAATGCTTATGCCCCCCAAGTTGTTTGTGAGTTGGAAGATAAAGAGAACCTCTAAATTGAATTTGATGAAGTGATAGAGAGTTTTCCCAGTGGTGAGAGAGTAGTGGTTGGAGCAGACTTCAATGGTCATGCTCGCGATGGGAACAGAGGAGCTGAGGAGGTGATAGGGAAGTACAGTGTTAAGGACAGGAACATGGAGGGACATATTGTGCTAGAGTTTGTGAAAACAATGGAAATGGCTATGGTGAACATGTATTTCAAGAAGAGGGAGGAGCACAGGGTGATGTATAAGAGTGGAAATAGGAGCACGCAGATGGACTACATCCTAAACAGAAGACGCAACCTCTGGCAACCCCTAAGGGGAACAGCAGGAAGAAGAAGAAAAAGAAGCCTAAAAGTATAAAATCAAAACGTCAAGACATCGGCTTGTTACATTCACTCTCATTAGTTTAATATTGGCTCAACAAATGAGCAGACTTTGCCTCAAAGGGAGCCTTACCTATCATTGTGCAGCACCTCTCCGGTCTTGGGGTCAATGACGTGGATTATGATGCCTCGGTTCCCCCAGCTTCTCAGAAACAGGTAGTTTTGCTTGGTCTCTCCAGGCTGTAACGTCTTATTGAGGAAGGTCCATGAGAGCTTCTTTAGTCCATGGATCTCAAGTGCCCCTCCTGTCCCCACTCCAATGTACTTACTCCCAAAGTAGCCGTGTTCCTGTTCATTGTCGGTCAATCTGAAAACAGGAAGTGAAGATTAATAATGTTTTGATGTAACTTCTCCAAAACTATCAGAGGGTCTCAGCCATGACCCAGATGCAGACAGCATATATCAGCTCACAAGAGGATTCATGAATCACCTAGAGGAACATATCATTGCATTCATATAGTCGTTTGGTGAGAAGCAAAACAGGGCAGTTTCAGACGTGAAAAACATTTGTACTGTCCACAGACCAAAACATTTTTTATTAATCATAGTAGGATACTTGAATATTTATACATTGTTAATTAACTCTTTGTTAGTTGACTATTATGTTATTGTGTTGATAAGTTCCATGTCCTCATAAATGTATCCAATATTCCTTTATCAAATTCAAATAACTTTACCTTCCAAAAAGCGATATAGTGAGGTTGCCTTTATACGGACAGTCTGTGCTGCCAATGTGCAGCTCTCCCTTGTTCCCAATGAGAATGTGTTTAGTTCGAAGCAGTATGGGCCGGAATGTGTCAGCAATCACCAGCTTTCCTACAGGACAAGACAGAGGGACAAATTGTGTATGTGTGAGTGCGTGTGTTTACTTGTGTTGGGGTGGGTGTAAGGTGGTCTAAGCTGGACACCTGCACTCAATAATTCCATTTCATTTATGAAGTGTTGAATATCAAATATCACTTCATGTGTGTGCTACTTTTCTTTGTTCAGTCATATTTTGTGTTAGGCCCCATCAAATTATTTTCACTGCAAGCAAGGGAGGACATAAGATGCCCTTCTATCCAGCAACGCTCTTTGCTTATTCTACTGCATCCGAACAGTTCCAGAGACATGAATGAGCAGTGGCTCTACTTAGAGCTCCCTCTTAGTGTCCAAGCTCCTTACCTTATTTCTAAGAATGAGCCCACCCACGCTACGAAGGAAGCTCATTTTGGTTGCTATTTGTCTGTTATCTCATTGTTCTGGTTGCAGATCTTTCGATTTTGGTGAGATTTATGACATAGATCAAGCCTTGAATGCATACACCCACCCTCTGAAAATATAGTGCATGATGGTTATGTCCCTTTTACCTCCATTGAGAATCTCAATGGAATGAACTGTGGCAGAAGTTGTGAGAAGGACCTTCCTGCCAATATCTATTCTAACACGGTGGTCTTTACTGTGCCCCGGCATCCATGGCTGTAGTCCTGGCTCCTGATCTGGACACACTGCAAGAGACAAACATCTTAATTTCAGAGACATATACAATTCACCAGTGGTGGAGGGTGCAACATAAATGCCTGAAGCATTCAGTTTTAGTTAACACTTCATCATGAGATTTTAAAATTAGAGTTGTACATGAACACCTCTCCCCAAGTTTTTTACATTTTTTTAATTTATAGGAGATTTACTTGTTTCCTGATTATTGGTTTTTATCAAAATGTAATCAATCTCACCCATTTCTCCTTTTCAGTTGTACTGTAGGAAAAAGGTTTGCAAACCAGCAACTGTATATATTTCATATGCAGAAATTTTGCATTATTGATGTAAGTCATAAAAAAGAGTTAGACATCACACATAATTTCTATTAATTGCATTGTGCACATGAATGATGAACAAGGAACAAGAGTTTGTTTTAATCTGTATCTTTTTTTTAACTCCATGAATCTATCTACTGAAAACATCTTTCAAAATAATCATACACTATCAGAATTATCTGATAATTAATCGAGACACATAAAAGGTCAAAACCATTCTTCTCTCCCGAGTGTTAGGAGCGATAAAACTGGGGTACAATTTGCCAATTTCTCCAGTTTTGTGAACCCGGCAAAAGGGGGGCAATACTGTGAATTGACATCAGGGTAAAAATCATGATGTCAATCCATGAGAATAAGAAGAACAAGTGCTTTCTTAATTCAGCATTTTATATTTACATTTAACAGTCAAAAACAAATCCTTTCTGGTACTTGTAGTGAGAAAAACTAGGTATTTTGATGACATACTATACGCGGACCAGTCTTATAATAAATGTTTTCTTGAGGCTGCATAAAGTCACTTTGATGAGAGACAAAATCAAAAGATAGAACTACGGACTAGAAGGAATAAAGTCAAAAACAAATGTAAGAACATCAAAAAGTCTCTAGAATCCAATTTGAAAAGCTAATTCCGTGGGTCAACAGTGTAAGTGTTTCTGTTGTCTAAAAGTCTTAATATTCACAGCTCCCCATCTATTTTAATGACGATAAAATTGCGCAAAAGGTTATTGAATTGCTGACTCAATTGAGAGGTGAACGAAAAAATTATTTTTCCACTGAAATTCAACTTAGGTCTGTTATTATCAGAATAGGACTAAGACACTGTCAATATTTACCTCATCTCCCTACCACCTAATGGATCCATCAATGGCATTGACTTGCCAGGAACCAGAATAATCAAGCATATTTTTCAGGGACAAACACATATGTTTTGTGGTGACAAAATATTGGCTAGTTTTTGCAATGTCTGAGGGTGATGGCTGTTTTGATCTCTCCTCCTCGATGGTCTGCGGAGCAATGGGAACAAAAACATCTGAAAAAGTAGTTCTCTTCCTTCTGAATTAATGAAATACCCACCTTTTTATTTGTTTACATTTTTAACATTAGCTGTGCAATCCAGTAAGTTTCATACAAAGGAATATATAGAGTGTCAATTAATTATTGTTTGTGTAGTAACTATAAATTGCTTTACCACTGATATCAAAAATATGAAAAATCAGGTACCATCATCTTAAGTCAGTAAGGATGTGGTGATTAGCTCCTCCAGTTGGTCATTTAAGGGATAGACTTCTGAAATAAGTGGACTTAATTATGGCAATTCTCTATCTACCCCCATCACTGAAGTGTATAATGAAAGCATTTAGGCAATATCCAAACATCATAGTGCAAAATGTTTGTCATCAGTTGTTTTTTGAGGTAATGTTTGGAACAATCTTTACAGATCTGTGGCTGCTAGAGTATTTGAAAGCTGTAAGTTAGGTTGTTAATCTTTCTACTTTCCTTTGCCCAAAATTCATTATGAATGTATTTTGCAACCAGACTAAATAAACTATGCCTTATCAGAAACTTTAAACAGAGCTGAGTTAAGGAAAATACCTTCAAGATATGCTTTCACAACTTTAAACAGAAGTAAGTTCTAAATTAAATATTAACAAAATTAGATGTTGAGCATGCTCAATAGTCAAGTTCTAAATTAAATATTAAAAAAATTAGATGTTGAGCACTCTCAATATTTAGGGTCCTTTGACCTTGATGATAAATTTAAACAATGGTGATCAAATTAATGATAAAACTTATTATACAGGACTTTTTTTTTTTTTTTTTTTACAAGAGATGTAACTTAAAGTGCCTTATATAGTAAAACATAAACAGGACATTATAATATGAAGGGATGATATACGGCAATAAAAAGACATGATAAAATGTGAATATTTGGCTTTAAATTTTTAAAGTTTCTTTAATTTTCTTTTCTTCCTATTATACATCTGAATCAAATATTTTATGTTTAGTTTTCCATCCTGAAAAATAAGTGTAGCTACTGATAAAATAACATGTTTACATTTATTTTTCAATTGCAAACATTCCATAGATCTGGACTAACAGCATTTGTCGATGATATCTAAGGAGCACAGCTTCCCATGTGTTTTTTTCCCCACTCAGTTTCTGGTCTAATCCTGGTTTATGTTTGTTAAATTTGATAAATTATGACATTTTCCTGGTATCTGTACCGATGCATCATATTTATCAGGTTTGACAACATAATATTAACTGTGAATGTTGACTTTTTTTTTTACATTTGTCACCAATGTCACACCATTGACACATGAAGACCAGTAAATGACATACATTCCTTGATTCAGTAGGTACCTACACAGTCAGACAATATGAGCATTAACCTGCACAAGGAGGAATCCTGGTTGCACAGCACCAGTTTTAGAGGGTCTGATGATTTCATCCTGGTAACTAACACCAATCAGGATAGCATTGGCTAGCCCTAGGAGGATGGCCACCTAGGATAGGCCTGCCCAGACCAACACTGACTAAACACCAAAGCTGTCCCAGCTAGATGATGTTGCAGATAGGGTAATGTTGACCATGGCATCTCCAGACTTTTTCACGTTAGTCACATGAGCTCAGTGTGAACCTGCTCTCATCCATGAATAAAACAGGGGACCAATTGAGAACCTGCCCATCCTGGTGATCTGGAGTGAAAATCAGTCAAGCTCTGATCTGTGAGCACAGGTACCACCCTCATGGAGTCTGTTTCTGACAGTTTGGTCAGAAACATCATGCTCCTCTACGCCCATCTCCAGCTCTCGTAGTATGACAGCCCTTCACCTAGTGTCTCCTCCATGCCCCTGACTCTCCAATTGGAATATCGGAAAGGAGGCATATAGACTCTATGGCATATAGACTCCAGCAAGTCCATATGTGCAAATCCGTTGATTAGTTTTTACGTAGACTTGCCAACAGCCAGACAAACAGGAGTGAAAACACAATATCCTCACTTGATGGACGTAATAAAAGCATGTAGTAACCTGTACCATCAGGTAAAAAAGCAAAAAGGTTATTGGAAAAAAAATTTCAGAATAAAATACAAATAACAATAATTTTAATCTCAGTCTTAAGGATAGCTGTTCGTCTTTCATTGTTTTAACATTGTAGGGTTGGGCGATTATGGCTAAAATGAAAATTGCGATCAAAATCCTCCACAATCTTACCATTCAGTTTAAATCAAATTACATTTTGTTATGGACATAATGAATTCAAAAGCATCATGCCCTGTGGGTGTCTAACCCAAATAGATGTATGTGTGAATTAAAGGGTTAACTACTGTGCATTTCCTTTATGCAGGAGAGAGAGAGAGAGTTTGGTCATAATTTTATATAATTATTATTAAATTTTTTATTGATGCTTTTTATCTGCTTTTACCTTGTAGCACTTGGAATTTGATCCAAATGTAAAGTGTGTTATACATTAAATGTATTATTATTATTATAGATAACACTATTATAGGAGTGTTGGAGTGATGAGTAACCACTACTCAGCTTGTGCTCCTCAATAGGTGTGTTTACATGGACAGCCAAATTCCGATTTGATTCGGAAAACCCATCTAATCGGAAATAAAATGTTGCATCTAATCACCCTTTTTTGTATGGAAAGAACATTCTGAATGAGTTTTTATTCCTTTGCAAGGAGGTAGTCTGAGTCTTTTCGGTACAACCTTTCCAATAGTCAGTCTCTGCATGTAAACGCTGTATCGGAAAGCTTTCTGTTTGAATGTATCTTCGCATGCCTGCATCGTGACGTAATGCTCTGGCTGAGTTTTTTGAACTCCGTGACGCATTTTAAAGATGGCGACTTCAAAACAGTATCGGTTTGCATCAGAGAGGGATTTATTCATAGCAACTTTGAAAGAGTTTAACATATTTGCACGATTCAGCGAAACGTCACTTCTGCGCATGCCCTCTTTGTCATATTCTTCTTCTGGGCGCATGTTGGCGGTTGTCACCCAGCTCATCAGAGCATTATCACCACCTTATGAACTGGAGTGTGGATCATCTGCATATTTCAGAAAGCGTGTACGATTAGATGCGTCGAGACATGTAAACACCGGGTCGGAAAAGATCAGAAGTCATGTAAACAGGCGACCGACATCACAATTCAGAAAGGTTTAATTCGGAAAGGAGAAAAGTGTCCTATGTTAGCTCTCTGGCCTCTCAGGCACCCAAATGCAAACTAGCATGCAGTAACTATGTACAACAATGTTACAGTAAAAAAATAAATGACAAATATTATAATAGTAGTAGTAATACCTTTTATTGTCAGAAAGATAATTACAGCAAAGTTGTAATGCGTACTTGTTCTCTAAATGAACAGTTCAATTTTAGGTGACAAAAATATTCATTGATATTGATGGTTCGTACTATGATAAATATTAATTAAAAGCTCTTGTTGCTCCATTTGCTCAAGTTTTAGGGATGAATGTTTTTTTGGAAGTATATGCTCAGTCTGAATAATAATAAATTGAATCTGATACTTACCGTCTTACTACAGTACAATAAACCTCAATGGCAAAAATAATGTTTTTAAAACGGAAAACTTTTTTTCCAGGCTTTTCAAGAAAAAACAGATTTTGGCAGAAACCCACACATGTAATCACATTGGCTACTCCTTGTTATTTGACAAATGTTCATTAATGGCATGTCCTCATGAAGGTCAACATCCTGATTTGGTTTTTTATGTTTTTTTTCTCTTGCTCTCTTTCTCATTTTACCTAATCTTATCTTGTGGTTTACACTCCATTTATTGAAATGCAAGCAACTTGTCAGTTAACAAATCCAGCAACCAAGGGCAATAAGCCCACTGAGAAAATAAAGATGGGCAATAAGAAACTGGGACATACCCTTAAACTCACCTGCACGGATGCAAGGCACCAGCAGAGCTGCCAGAAATAAGGCACACGTCTTCATCTTTCTAAGCCTGTCACAGCCAACTTCACACCTGACGCTCTCAAAGGTCGATTCAAATCTTCCAGTGGGCTTCTGAGGGAGTGTGTGGACCAAGTTCAAAGATGGCGGTCACCAAAGGCACCTACAATATCAAATTGAAATGCAGAGAACTCAGCAAGACATGTACAAAAAGGCAATTCAAAGGACTCTGGTGAACAAGAAAGGAGGGTAGTCTGTCAAATTTCTTGGCAACAATGTGGAGTAGTCTTTTAGATTCTGCTTTACTTTGATTTTAGCTTCATTTTCAAAGAGATAATGATAACAGATTATTTGACGCAGACCAGTGTAATGTAACATCATGCTGCAGGCTTAATCGCACATAATGGACAGAAGAGATACTTTGAACTGCAAAATCCGGCTTTTCATCGAGATCATGTAAATTCTGACCCTAGCATCAGTGATTTCTTTGGCAATGAAGTCTGTTGATTTTACTCCATAGCAACTGCTCCAAGGATAATATATTTATTGAAAACTCCAAAAATTCTGTCAGTATCTATCAAATACTCTGTAGCTGGTCATCTCCTACGCCTTCCAATCCAGCATCTCTGTTCAGCTCACCTAGAGCCCAGAACCACCACCAAAGAAATATCATGGGAATGTAAGGAGCAAAAGCAAAAATAGCCACATTGTGATGTCTCTACTGCAAAAGGCTTTTTATTTAAGTTTATTTTAAATGCTGCGAAACCTATAAAGTCATCAACATTGTATCCCCTCTTGTATATGCCAAGACAAACCTTTGTAAAAAATTTCATGCAAATTCAAATCTGTTTGTTTGTGAACAAGATTACTGAAAATATCATGAATATCATTTAATCATAACCTCCTTTCTTTGCTGAGGTAAAGAGGAGATACCTTACAACTAGCGTAGTGTAATCGTTGCCACATTAAAGGAATAAGAAAAGCGGTGAAGAGAATTGAATAGACAGTGTTTTCTTCTTATCTTGGGTTGGTTCATGGTGGTAACGGACCAAAACGAATATTCCAAAGATCCCTAGCAATGCTCTCCAGCTAGATTCAGGGAAATCCTGGGAACTTCCCAGGCCAAACGAAATATATAGTGCGTCTGGCAACCACTGGGTCTGGGGTCTTCTCCTAGTTGGACTTGTCTGGAATACCTTCTAAAGGAGGTTTTCTGGAGGCATCCTATCGGATGCCCGAACCACCTCAACGGGCTCCTTTCTATTTGAAGGAGTAGAAGCTCAACTCTAAGCCCATTTTAGACGTTTGAACTCCTCACCTAATCTCCATGTTGAGCCCAGCAACCCTAGGAAGGAAACTCATTTTAGCTGTTTGTATCCTTGATATTATTTTTAAAGTTGCCATCCTCTGCCCATGACCATAGATCAGAGTTGAAGATTAACCGGTAAATTAAGATAATTTATTTTGAAACTCAGCTATTTCACCCCATCAGCATTACTGATGATGTTGCACCAAACTCCCTGTCCATCTGACAGTCAATTATCCATCACTTGCGAACAACACATCAAGATACATGAACTCACTTATTCCTGAAATGGACAGTCCACAGTTTTCTGGTAGAGAACCATGACCTCAGATTTGGACGTGCTGACTCTCATGCCAGCCACTTCACACTCGGCTGCAAAGCGATCCAGTGCACACAGAGGATCAAAGACAGATGAGGCTAGCAGAACCACATAATTTGCAAACAGCAGAAATGCAATTCTGAGCTTCCCAAACCCCACACTCTCCTAACCTCGATGGATGGTCATGAACTGTTGCTTAGCCAGCAAGTTGAGCTACAACTCGCTGGCCTTTTAAGAGTGTGATCTTAGGTGTGTCTGTGACACGGATTATAGGTGTTGTACTTTGTTATTATATGTGTAACGCATGAAAGTATGCTGGAGCACCTCCATCCAGTTATAATTGCAATTTTGGTGTCACTTAGAGAAACTCAGTAGTAAGGCTGTGTAATTTTAGTGGCTGTTAAAATTTAAGAAACCTGTTCTCTGCTTCAGAGTTGGTTGGTAATATGGCTGAGAAGCCAGGGAGCTAACATCACATAGCACAGGCAGAAACAGGAATGGCAATTTCTTATCACTCCTTATCTCCTTCTTCCCAACTGAAGGACATCACAAGCCTCCTGCTGGACCCCCTGCAGTTTGCCTACCGGTCAAACATGTCAGTGGATGATGCAGTCAACACAGGACTGTCCTTCATCATGCAACATCTTGACTCTCCAGGGACATAAGCAAGGATCCTTTTTGTGGACGTCAGTTCAGCGTTCAACACCATCATAACAGGAATACTCTGCTCCAAACTTCTGCAGCTCGCCGTACCATCACTGCCCCCCCCCCTCACTGTACTGAACAGCACTGTGTCTGCTGTGGAATCCTACAGGTTCCTGGGAACTACAATCGCTCAGGGCCCTTAAGTGGACATCCAACACAGACACAATAATCATCTGCTCATCCATCACTGTTTGGTTTGGATCTGGTACCAAACGGGTCAGGATCAGACTACAACGGACAATTAGATCTGCAGAAAAAATCATCGGGTCCAACCTGCCCTCAATCCAGGACATATATTCTTCCGGAGTCAGGAAACAGGCAGGAAAGATCACTGCAGACCCATCACACCCCGGACACGACCTGTTTGAACTTCTCCCCTCTGACAGGCGCTACAGAACACTGTTCGCCAAAACTGCCAAACACAAGAACAGTTTCTATCCACAGGCCATCAACCTGACAAACAATCAAACCAGTGTCAGTGTTGTACAATAACCTGGTTCACCCGATTACACAATAACTACGCCAGCTGTCATTACTCTGACAACTTTGCACTGTCATATATATTTATTTATACAAATTAATACATATATATTAAAATGTATATAGCCTGTACACAAGAACATTTCCATTTCTTTATAGCTTGTATATATGTTTATTGCCTTGTCCATTTCGTTTAAAATTATTTATATGACGTTTGTACTGTGAGAGCTCAGTTAACCGGAGTCAAATTCCTTGTATGCATATATATGGCCAATAAAGCTGATTCTGATTCATCTTTGGTCATAGCACTAACATTCACTGATCTTTAGCCTCCCTCATAACATTGGTTGTAGTATCTTCACATTAGAGGCATCTATGACCTCCTGAGGCCAGCTTACTATCTTAGCCGGGAAACTGATGACTAGTAGGGCATACTTTACATGTGGAATGCAAAAACATAAGGCAACAGGACCTTCCCAAAAGCCAAAGTACTTCAGAATATTGCTGTATAAAATAGATGATAGTGATGACAGCATAAATTTGCTGCTTTGATCAATACTGCCATTTTGAAAAATAACTCTTTTAATGTAATACTTGTGTTGGATATGAGAAGTTTAACAAGCAAACTGTTTATCATTGCGATTACCTGATATGTTGTTAGGTTCTTCCCTGTTTCTCAGATTTCTATAGAGGAGGTCGTCAGTGGCAAATGGTTCAAAGATAGACTCATAGCTTAGCAAAGCTTTGTGATGAATTTCAATGGAAGATGATGAAAAAGTTTTTAGGAATTCTGATCTGAAGGTTTAGACTGAGGTCCCACTGTCAAAAATCCGACCTGTATCTGGTTTAGGACCACATACGCAAGTGGTCAGAATTGGAAAAGACCAGATTCAAAGTGGCTTGCGCTGGTCAAACTGCCATGAAAAAGTCAGATATGAGCAAAACATCTGGGCCTATGACTGGGCAATTAATGGAAAATTAATCAAAAAAGACGCTTTGAATCGCTAACAGATGTAATTTTTCCCTTGTCGGTTATTTCGGTTTTATTTCTGTTACTTTCCCAACTGTGTCTGCGTTCATGTACTGTCCCCTTAAAAACATACTACCAAGTGTGTAGTCATGTGACTCCATCCTGTCCAGTACTCAACATGGAATGCAACATGAAGGAGAATTCAAACACCGAGCCAACTGAGCAACGCGAGTAGCTTGTACCAAAGAAAAATGCTGTGTCCATTATTTGGACTCATTTTGCGTTGGAAATGAGTACACAGAACCTGAGAAATAAGCTTTCTGCGTGGGACCTCGGGGAAGACAAACTCATGGCCATTACGACATGCTAATTCACATTAATCTAACAGCCACAATGCTATAGTATTCAATAATCTAAATGGGGGTATCTGGGTGGTGACTGGTTGCTGTAATCATTCTGTGTTTGTCAGTTTGCATCATAAATGATTATGTCTACATTTGTCATCATCTATCATGTTGTTGTATGTTCCTTGTTTTGGTCACCCACAAAATAATTTTTCATTAATCATAATTGAGTAAAAAGTTCTATATAAAGTTATTTTTATATGTCGAAGCATCCTTGAGCAAGATACGGAACCCAAGTTGCTCCTCTGTCATTAATTTATGAACGGTTGTTGGAATGGGTGAATTTGGACTAATGTTTTAAAAGTGCTCTGAATAGTCAAGCAGACTAGAAAAGCGCTATATAAGTACAGTCTATTTATCATTTATTGATACACAGTACATTGTTAAATGCATTGAGAACAAAATAAAGTAAGAATGGTCAATCATTAACCTGGATTGTAAATCACACTGAAAACCAAGAGAAAAACAGAAATCCCGGGCTGGGGGGGTCAATGGTGAACCTAGCAATTCTGGTACTACTAGAAGATTCAAGGATGTTGGGCACTCATGCAATCTGCATGTATGTTTTTGACGAATTGGCCAGACACATGCACACCAGTAACTCATTGGAGGTCATTTTGGGGGTTCTGGAAGAACTCCTCCCGCGCCTCCTCACAAAAAGGACCAGATAACAAGCCTGTCAAGTTGTCCTGGTACAACGGACGATCTCCTGTTAGCTCCTCCTCCCTCTAGGATTCCCAGCAAAGCATCTTGGACACATATAGCACATATAGATGTTCCATCCTGGAGGAGCTGGACTACCTGTGCAACCTGAATGTTTTGCAAGGACCGTATCGGGTAGAGACATGGACACTATAAAAATTGCAAAACGAGAATAATCAGTCTTGCTTTCATTCTTTTGCTTTCATGTTTTTGCTTTTATTTGAACAAAGTGTTATAGTGTGATGATTAAGTAGTTTTTTTTTCAGCAGTGTACAGTATTTCTGAGACTAGCATAGATTTGACTTGCATGTTGGCCTGCATGTATGATATGTGTGTCCATGTATAAGAAACTGTACTTTCATTTCAGTGTGTCTATATGAGAAGGATTAGACAGGCTCAAAGGCAGGTGGATAAATGCCACAGGGCGGAGGCAGGTGACAGCTCAGATGGAATTTTTATTGAAAACAACTCATAAAAGCAGTCTGCCCTTGCTTTTACGGCCATATAAATCTGGAAAAATTTGAGAACGAGAAATTCTACAGCTCTTATCCCTGTAGGTGCACGTGTTTGAGTTAAACTAAGATGTTCAAATACAAGAAAAGTGAATGTGCAAGAAAATCTTTAAATACATCGTACAGGACAGTAAATTTTAATTATCAAGGCAGAAATGACATGGTGTCAGAAAAATCTTCATTAAGTCAATTTTATTCTTTCAGTGCCACATTAAATAATTGCCATCTCTCCTTGACATGATAAAACAGTTTTCCTTTGATTAAGCATTCCTCTCAGTGTCAGTGCAAGCTGAGAAATCAATGATGAAGAAAATAAGCGTAACGTCATGATCATTCATTTTGATTTTGGCATTTCCTCACATATACATACAAATATATGCTTGAACACACCAGTGAATTGAATTCCAGTGCCACATGTCACAGCTCTGGATTAGATGTTCACCTTGACATAAAACATGTATGAAACTTATTTAATTGCTGCTTCTTCTCTGCAGCACCCTAGATACATTATCTTTAATGTTTTACAGGAAGACATGATTAAAAATGGAAGAAATGTAAATATTGATACCAAAGAAAATAATTATTGTGCTATTCAAACTTAAGGTTCCAGTGTCTAAAATTTGGATGGGTTGCAAGCCCTCTCCCTCTTTTTCTCTACCTGAATTTTTCATGAGTTGACCCACAGCATCAGTGCAGAGGAAACATGACCGGTGATTGAGCATTCATTCTGGTGAGGTCCATCCAGTTCACCCGCTGTAAACCACCCAACGGGCAACGGAGGGCTGCCTGTTCTATGGTGATCGCTCCCCGGGAGAACAGATGGCGAGCTCTCAGCCCACAATCTCCAGTAAGGAGTTAAATCCAGGAAGGGATACGGAGCTGGTAGCCTCCTTCCAAGCAGGTAAATATTTCATGTTTTTTAAATAATAGCAGTGTCTCCAAGAATAAGAGCTGCTTTGCTTTACTACTTTGATTTTCTCTTTTTGAATGTGTAAGGCCAATTCTGACGGTATAAAGAAGAAAGAAAAGCCTAATCAGAAAGAAAATGCTCAATGTAAACAACCCTTTGCGAATGAGATTTCAAGAAGTCCTTTCGGAATGATGTTCATGAAGGCAAGCGCAGTATGTAAACGGTATAAAGGATAATCCCTGATGAGCCTGTGCCTGGTGGCGCAACATATGTGCGCAATGCTGGCATTAAATGATGTAGACCACAGCAGAGTTAGGTCTTAATACTTCTTCTTCGTCTTTTGGCTGGTCACTATTCGTCATAGTTTCGATCAATAGTCTGGTACAATTCAGGCTAACAATTACCAGTGAGGGATAACCAGAGTGAAGGACCTCCGACAACCTTTAAATTATGAACATGATTGTCTACATTTACTTTTCATTATATTTCATTTACGAGGTGCTGCTAGATTCTGTGCTCAGTGGTTTGGAGGTACTAAACTCTGAATGTTTTAGATCCTGCAGAACAAAACACCAACAAAAAGTTGGGTATTTCTGTAAACAGCCACTCATAATTAATGACTTCTGAACAATATATTTTAGCATTAACTGATTTGTGTTATGTTAGAACTCAGTGTCTCATTAAAAAACACTTTTTTAATTTTACCTGACAAATATATGAATTGTGAAATACTTTATTTGGACAAAGTCCTTTATTGTTTGAATATGGCTGCGCAAGTCAAGGCTAACTATGTTAGCATGAATATAGCAATTCCCAGTTTCTGTTAGCATTAAGCTAATAGACCTAGCGCTAATTATTTTTCCACATTAATGTGAGGCAGTAAACATTCAGACTACACCTGGACGCCTTTATTATTAAAAGGATCAGGTTATCTCATTAAAGGATTAGGTTATCTGGAAAGGTGAAGGCTATCGTTTAGGGATGGCAGATTAAAAGGACAAAATTAAACTGCAGCCATCCAGATGCAAATATACAATACATTCAGTGTTTCAAACTAATTTCTTATTTATTTCATACCTAAAAATCCACTTGCGACTATGATCCTGCTTAAGTGTGAACATCAAATCAAATGAAACAAATGCTTACAGTTTGCATCGGCAGGAGAGCTCACTAACATGGCCATCAGCATCCCCTTGCATTGAGATACATTGTGTGATGAGTTTAATGTCTATTCAGCAAAAAAGTTTTGTGCGAACGTCATTAAGACGTGATTTCATTTAAATATGTTCAAATGTTATGTCGTAAAATGTTTTTGTTGGCAAAAAACCTTTTCCTCACTTTAAGTTTTTTGGATGAGCAACTTGTGGATGTTTCCATGCCAATATCAAATTGACATTAGGGAGGGAATTGTGAAAAATGTTTATACTTATATAAATTATCCATCTTGCTGACCAAAACTGAAATTAGTTTTTCACTCCTGCCCACAACATTGTCACAATATCAAGGTATTTAATAAAAAATGTATATGTGATTTTGATTTTGTCTGTAGCCATATTTTGCTAAATCCTGCAGAGTCCTCCTTTTTGGTGTTATAAAAGTAAAATTATTTTCAGCATTCCGAGGAGAAAGTTGGTTCATCATGAATCTAAGACAATTAATTTGTATTAATGGTAATTAAGTTAAATGAACACCATAGTTTTAAGAGTGATGGGCAGCAGGGAAGATAGGCTCCCCTGAAGGAGGAACAGTAGCTGAGTTTTAACTGCAGGAAAAGGGACAGTGCTGAACAGTATGAATTTCTGCAGTTCTTGTATGTGCGAAATATTTCCAATTCTATGCCATCGAAGTGCAGGCAAAACAACGGAAATAGGGGTGGAATCCTGAATTATTTTTTATATTCTAAAGAGAAAGTTCAACACAGGTAACCCACCTTTGCTTAATTTTTTGATGGATAAAATGTTCACCCTATTCCAGTCACTATTATTATTATTTAACCACTATGATCTCCTTCAAATTTAATTTCATTCATGCATTTTGAGTGTGACTTTCTGTCATTTCACTAACAATTCAACCAATGTGTTGGTAATTAGATTAGATTGTTAACCATAGTAAAAAATTAAGTTCATCATAACTTTAGCCTCCTAATTTAAATATACTATTATATAATACTATTTAAAATATTTAAAATTTTAAATACTTTGAGTTTGGGGAAATTTTTTTTTTTGTCTGGAGCACTGCATTTCCTGTCCCCCTCCCTCGGGCCCTACATTAAAATAAGTAAGTAAGTAAAGGTGAGTTATAGGCAAGCTGTTTCTTCATTGAAAGCATCACAATAACTGAAAAAAACTGCTCTGATCTAGTGAGGGACAGCCATCTTCTAATGAAACCTGTCATCTATTGTTAACTTTTGCGCTCATCACACAGCTGTTGACAGCTGTTCCGATTGATATGTCAGCGCATATAAACGCCATTTCCGATTAAATCACTGCTCATGTAAACAGTTAACCAGAAATTTTATAATTTGTTAAGAGAATATCTCAAAATGGCATTAAAAGGACTTTTTGTATAGAGCAGTTGTTCTATTTGGAGGCAGATCTTTATATAAAAAAAATAAATTGATGTATGAAATTTTGGGAGACCAGGAATTTTTACCTATGTATTCATTTTCTAATAAACAGTAACACTACTTTATTAATGTTGAATTCTATAACACTTCAGCTATTATAGGCAGTATAAACAGTTCATTAAGAAAATGTTCAACTATTCAGGCCCTTTTACTTTCTTCACATTTTATTTTGTTACAGCTTGTTCTAAAATCATTTTAATTAATTTCTTCCTCAGCATTCTACACTCAATACATCATACTTAAGCAAAATTTAATGAAAGACGGTTTTGCAATCAATTACAGA
Organism: Lophius piscatorius; assembly: GCA_009660295.1. Taxonomy (NCBI): domain Eukaryota; kingdom Metazoa; phylum Chordata; class Actinopteri; order Lophiiformes; family Lophiidae; genus Lophius; species Lophius piscatorius. Next base: position 17,395 of record VRLP01005679.1, read on the forward strand.
AAAACTGAAATATCCATTTGACATAAGCATTCATACTCTTAGATTAGTGGAGACTCTGTCACCATTATATGAATGTGTGAATACTAGCTTGTGTTGTTAAGTGCCTTGAGAAGTTGAGCAGACTAGAAAAGTAAAATATAAGTAGAGTAAATTTACCATTTACCCCATCCAATCTGATAGAGCCTGGGAGTATCTTTGTAGAATGGCAGAAAATCCTTACATCCAGATGGGCAAAGCTTTCCACCTCATACCCAATTAGATTTGAAGCTGTTATTGCTGCCAAAGCTGCTCAACTAAGTGCTGAGTAAGGGCGTTCAATACTTATATCAATGTGTAGCAGTTTTTCTTTTTAAATAAATTAGCAAACATTTTTAAATTCCTTTTTTGCTTTGTTATTATGGAATTTGGGGTGTTGGAGTGTTATAAATTAATTGACACATTTTATGCATAAGAATGCAATATGGTCAAATATGAAAATAGTAAAGGCGTCTAACTACTTTCTGAGGGTTCAGCATGTGAAAGCAACTACAGCTTAGCACAAGGCCTGTAGGAAAAGACATACTCTTAGAGGAGACCTCTGAACCACTGGGTTGTTGTTTTAACACTGCTCTGCCTTTGTTTCAGTTTATCATGCACAATTAATTGAAGATCTTGCTTAACTCTATGATCTATACTGATTTTTCATGGTTACTATAATATCACTCACATGGACCGACAGGCCTGAGATAATTTATCAGAGACAAAAAAAGAGGCATGATTAAGGGGGACGCAATATGCCAACACTGAGCCTTTAGGACATGAGAACATGATAATTCTCATGACGTCTAGTTGAGTACATTTGGAATTATGTTATACTGAAGACATCAGGTATCTAATGATTTTTCATAAACAACATTTAAGTATGATTAATCCCCTGGGAGGACAAAGAAGGAAATATAAGAAGGCAACAGTAAAAAAAACAAAATCAACAACACTACAAAGACACATTTGTGCTCTTATCCTGAGTACCATATGTTGATTCAAAAACACATCTAGCTTTCGATGTTTTTTTGGGTCTGGGTTTCATTCTGAATTCATTTGAAAAATGTAGTTGTAGCCATTTATGGCCACCTATTTGGTAGACAGGAACTACAGTGAAGGCAATTACCTAAAGCTATTAATCATCTTTTATAAGCAGTAATGAGAATCTGATGAGTCTGATGCAATAAGCCTGTTTGCAATTAACAGGATGACTATCAGCTCTATCTGCCCACCAAACCAAAGTCAACCATTCCACCGTCTTCCTTCTCTGATGTCTTCTGGAAATTAAAACCTGGTTCTCGCATATCTTTCTCAAACACAACAGCAGTAAAACTTGTTGGCTCCAAAACAACTCTGGCCAAATCTGACAGCGTCTCCCTTGTGTCTCTCATTTTTTTTAGCACAGATCAATAATATCACTTGTTTTGCATATTTCCACCTAGTTAACATTAACCATCTCCTTCGGTCTCTCACAACTAGTAGCACCGACTACTGTTGCTCGCTTCTCACTGGTTGTCTGCTTATCCTCCTACCACAAACGTCAATTGGTTCAGAACTCTGCTGCTCGCATAATTACCAGAACTCTTTCCGTAAAACACATCCCCCACATCTTTCAACAACTTCACTGGCTCCCTGTTAAACACCACATTGATTATAAGAGTCTCCTTCTCACTTTCCAATCTCTCCATAACCTTGCACCTCCATTTCCATTCCAACACACCCTCCCATACTCTTCGCTCTTCCTCCTTCAGGTTCCTCACTAAACATCCTACCTGTTTATCATCAACAGGATCCAGAGCTTTTAGCCGTACAGCCCCATGTCTCTGTAATTCTTTCCCACTAACCATCTGGGAAACTGGCCCTCTCCACACCTTCGAATCCCACCTGAAAACACATCTTTTTAAACTTGCCTAATCTGTGTGATCATTGTTTTGACATTATAATTATGATTTTTTATTTATAATATATATTTTTACTATTGTTCTGATATTTGTTGTTTTACGGTTGTATCTGTAAGGTGATCTTGACTGTCCTGAAAGGCGGCCATTAATAAAATGTATTATTATTATTATTGTTATTATTATTATTATTAGACCAGCTATATGAAGCTCACTGACAGCAATTTGTCAACCTTTGTCTCAACCAAGGAAAAGAGGCAAGAGATAAAGCAAGGACTGAGGGAAGGTAGAGGCATTTCTGGGGTGCTCTTCACTTTCAAAATGAAAACATACCATCAATATGGGACAGTAGGCAAGGATTCCTCAGGAGTCTTTTGAAGCGTTAATCATTCTCTGTCTGCTCCGACATCATCTTCAACTCAACTTTTATGGTTATTCAACCACATTCACGGTAAATAAATGAACAAAACAACACGGACCATCAAACAGTGCTACAGCAGAAGACTCCATCAAACAGTGCAAAAGACTCACTTGTAACATCTAACAGTGCAGATGACACAGACATACAAACGTCTTACAGTTCACGCCCTATGAAACTCAATTTAGTTATTAATTTAGTGTAATTAAGGAAATCACCTGGAACCAAAAGAGTAGACCTGGATGAATAGCATTTCATGAACACATAAATGCTATCTCTTCTCTTCTATCTCTTCTGAGCATGGAGAGAACCTTGCTGTGATTGTATCACCAATTTATGTTAACTTGTATGTAACACACATACACACACAATTTATCATTTTACTCTGATTTCATATTAGAGTTAAATAACTCAGATGCTTGATCTCACTCCAACCAAGCTTCTGTGGGATATACCAGGGAAACAACTCTGATGCATAGGGACCCCACCTCACAACAGGACTTAAAGCATCTGCTATCCGGTGCCAGATAGGTACCGGATATCACAGCACACCTCAGAGGTATCCATGTGTTGATGGGTGAGAACTATTTTGATGGCCTACAAAACATTATGCAGATGAAAGTCCTCATGGGACAAATTCAAGGGGGACCATGTCTGCTGGATATGGCAGGAAGACCAGCAAAATTACTGATAGACAGCTTGGACTTTTGAAGAATCACAAAAACAACAGAAGAGAAAAATTAAGAAAGTCAAAGTAAAAATCTCCATGGTCACAGATGCTCACAACCACTAGAAAAAATCAATATGTACTGATGTGCATTTACCATATATCCTACCTATATCAATTCCTAATGTCCTACTAAACTTTTTGGTTGAGCATATTTTTTATAGTCACTATTTCTTATTGATAATTGTGTGCCACTTGACTGATCCTGTTTATAATGACCCAGAGGCAGCATGTATATGCTAAAGAGTAAGAATAAGAGTATGAGGACTGAACCCTGAGGGACACCACAGGTCAAAGGGGAGGAGGCATTAACCATGGCTATCGGGAAAGTCCTTTCGATATGCCTTTTTGACATATCAAAGCATGTGGGGACTTAAGAAAGAGAATTATGTTACAATGGATCATGTTTTTTATGGTACAACCAAAAAAAGGATCAAATAGTTTTCTAAAAACATGATCTACCAAAAGTCTATATTAATCCAATTAAAATTGACTATTTTCCACGAAATACAAAATTTTATTTTCCTCATGAAATAATTTTAGAAGTCTGATTTGTTTTTGCTGTTTAAAGTGTCTGATATTTTATTAATAAATGATCCAATGAAAAAACAATATGTAAAGAAATAATTAATAATCCTTTTTTTTCCTGGTTGAAGACATTAAAGGGTTAAGTTGAAATGTAGTAACTGAAAAACTAAATAAAATTTTGAGATTCACAACTTCAGGACCGCCGCAATGCACATGTGTGATTGAAACAAGACCTCAGCTGTCGACCCCGACAAAAAGGGTATATGCCCGAAAAGTCCCCATTCTACTTTTGTGCAAGCGACGCTCCTGATTGAACTCCTGAAATTAAATCCAAAGTTATTTCCACAGAATCCTTCGTAAAAGAAAAAAAGCTCCCTAAATTGAGTAAATTTTCAACTATTGAATTAAAATATGGGAAAAATATGATATATACATAATAGATCTCTTCGAGGTGATCCATATTCACCAAATATAGACTAAATCGGACTAATGATTGACTTGAGATTTATGGCCCAAAAACTTTTGCAGATAAATCTCCCATTAGTGTCAGAAATATACCACCAATCTATCCGAAAATCAATCCAGTTATTCATCTCATCACTACTAGGGCATACATTTTTTAAATTAAAAGAATCCACGTAAAAGCTTTTGAGTTATGTACAGAAAAAAAGAGTTTTTCTGTAAAACGATTTACAAGACATATCTCCTTGAGTCAATTCATATGCATTGACTTTGGACTCATCAGCCCAACAGTTTGGAAGTTTTGTTGTAAAAACTGTTTTTTTTTTGTAAAAAGCTCCCTCTAGTGAGTTAAAAATGAACTATTAAGTAAAACACAATGTGTAAAAGACAGATCTCCTCGAGTTGATTCATGTGAACCAAATTTGGCCCAAATTTTGCAGATAAAGCTCCCCCTAGTGTCAGAAATATACAACCGTATATTCCCAAAAACACTCCACTTCCTCCTTGCACTTCGTCTTATGTTTTTATTCAAAAAAAAAAAAAGAAGAAATAATAGATTATATGTTTCCATATCTTTTATTTCCCTTTTATCCACATATTTATTATTGTTTTGACAAATTAAAAAAAAAATTTTGTTTCACAATCATAGGTTTCTGTCCATAAAATAACTATGAAAAACTACAAAAATGTTGTTGCCCAGGTGCCCACATGACCATACAATACAGCATTTCAATTATTTTATGAGGAACTTAAGTCTGTATTTAATGCTCTTTTGAGGAATAAGAAAACCATGTCTCTCATTCACTTGTTAAGACTTTCAGACTTTCACAAAAAATGTTTCATGTGCCCATGATGGAGTTGATAAATATTACTAAGAGCTCATTTGGACTATATCTTTATTTGTATACCTCTCTGGGCCCCCGGAAGGGCTCAGTAGAGTTAAAGTTTTTCACCCAGGCAGAAAATCTGTGGAGGAAATCCTTAATTACCTTCTTATCTAGATTAAATCAAACTGGCCTCAAAGCCTATCTGTTCCAAGTCAATAATTATTTATGTGTGTGTGTATAAAAGACAATGATAGCAAGATTGAGAAAGACATTAGGATTTGGAATTTTTGATAATATTTGAAGTGTTTGATTAAGTTACGGTGCTGAGCATTTTCAGGGTTGTACCTCCACAGCTTATTTTTTCCTTACTGGTGTTAAAAATTGCGAGCTTTGCGTTTTCTGCTTTCCTCATTTTATATAATTTATCAAGGATGACTTAAGTGTAAAGAGTAAAAGTGTAAACAAAAAAAAGCGCATGTATAATTGGGGGTATATATAAGCAACAGAATTATATACAGGAGGGTGTACCTGAAATGTTGTTTGCCACCTCTGATGTCTGCCATGCTACAAATGTATAGTCCTAATTGATAATACTACAGTGGGATTTTCCTTTTTTTCTTGATTAAAAGCCTTTCCACATAGAGCCAAGGTTCAAAAATCCTTACATCACTCGTTGTGCTACACCCCAATTTGTTTGTTAGACAGACATTAAATTTGTACTAGCCGCCCAATCTGAGGCAACACAGATGATCTCCTCTTGTATCATACACATAGAGGAGAGAAAGACCCAGGAGCATACATAATCCAAAAAAAAAATCTAAAAGCATATTTGAGTTTTTCTTCATCAAATGGCAACAGACACATGATACTGAGCTGTTTCTTGTTCCCGGTGTGTTAAATACTGCCATTTTCACACAGTTTCATATAGAGAAAGTGTTGGTATCTGGATGATGTGTTAAAAAGTAAGTTCAGTTTTACATTTCATCATCATAATTTAGCATCTGTCAGTTCGCATCAAACCGTTTTGTTTTTTTAACCTATACCTGATGGATTGCTCCTTGGGTCATAACCTAACTAATAAAGTGGACAATTAGATTTCAGCGGTTGTAAGTTGCCATTACAGATACGCCCCTTGTCCATCTAAGTTTTTAAATTGCTCGGACTGTCATTCACATCACATTTTCTGAAGAGAAAACTGACGAGATTTTCACAGACACCTGAAATAACACCTCCCATGAAATAGCTCAACTCTCCTCCTAGTGCTATTGCATGACTATCAGTCCTGTAAACAGGGAAAAAGCATGAATAGATGAATTAACCGACTGTAAAACTTTTCAATACACACCTATTGCCGTTTCTATGTGGACACCTGTCCAGATGTTCTCTAACAACCATTCACCTTGAAACTGGTAATCTCTGTAAAAAATGCTATCTCTGTAAATACCAATGCTTTGCGACTGGGCCTGAGTCATGGCCTGAATATCTTCCAATGCATTGTTGTTGTTTCACTAGTCTTATCCTCAATTCACTGAACTGTCGACACTTGCACAGTCGTGCAGGCAAGCACACACAGCAATCACATGAGTTTCAACGTGATCATCATAACATTGTTCAGAACTTAATCTGAGTATTTACCAGCCGAGACATGCTGAAAATTTACATTAAAAATAGCTGAACACACATTACCTTGCCTGGAATTATTTAAATCTAACCCTGTCCCTAAAAGGGCTTTGTGAACACTGAAAGACAGAACAATTTCAGTACTTGATTAAATTACAAAAGTAAAAAAAACTTAATTCTACCTTTGAGAAATTCTGACTTCCAATGGGTCTGTCAGACATCATAAAGTGTCTTTCAGACTCAAACACTAAAATTTTTCCGGAAAGACCATTTCTTTGCCTGTGATATTATACAAGAGAACAGAGGTGATGAGGAAATCGATCTCATTTTATAAGACCGAAAATATGGGGCAGACAAAGTAATCCTTTTCTTGCCCTTCAAATACTCACGAGATATGAAACATCTTTTTTATTAATAAACATCCCATTGTGCAAATTTACTTTTTTATTATTCTAGGTTTGAATCAAAGAATTAAGCTGACAATAAATTCACTTATGTCTTTACTTGGTCCAACAGCGGCAGAGAGACACAGCTTAGTCTTCTCCCCGTAAATTGACAGAATCTTATTCTAGTTCAGAAGCTCTCTGACAGCAGCTGCTTCGATTAACTGATGAAACCTGCTTACTGGATGGGAAATTGAATAGTATAAGTTTCAATGATTTAATTTTGCATTTAAAACACGCCACCTATGTGTCACATAATTTAGAATTCAAATAATTTCCGTTTACCTGTTACAATATCATATGGTCTGATTCTGATGGTCATATCCTGATTAGCTTGATTAGGAATATTAAAGTGTGTTATGGATTGCAATGGAAATTTTATGAATTGTTCATGCCTTCAGCCCTGTCCTTCAGCAGATTTTTGGAGAGATTTTATAACTCCCCAAAAATGTGGATTTTTTCTTAATTTTTTTTTCATTTTCTTTTAAATTACGAGGTCAGGAATTGTGACATTTTTCTTAGTTAGACAAACCTGTGGGGTACCAGTGGCGAACAGAAAATGACATATTTTATACTACAGTATAATTTTAGTCCTTAAAGCCTGTTGACCTAAAATTGGGTCAAAATAGGTATAACTCCTTGTTGATGCTTGGCTGTGAATATCGTGAGCTGCTATAGTACAGCAAAGCTGTAGGGCCGATGTAGAGATACAACAGTAGGTTGTTGCTAAGAGGTTGCAAATAACTTTAAAAAAAAATTGTATTCTCACAAGAAGTTGCAAACCATACAATTTGATGTGGTTGTAAGGAATCAGGTGCTGCAAAAAGGCAATCAGTGCCACCTACAGGCTTAAAACATTTAAATCAAAGATATAAATGGTTGTCGGAAATAATTAATCTTAATTTATGTGCGATTTCATGTACCTCAACAAAGTTCTCCTGTTGAGTACAATCTCAACACGATAAGAGAATTTACTAAAGTTTTTGCAAATAAAAGGTATAACCATGACAAATATCACTTATTTACCATGAAAGACAGTGTGCCAAGAGTCTAACTGTTATCTGGTCCAAGCTCCATGTGTTGGATAAAGGTTACAGCTCAAAGAGAACGAAATGACAATATTCAGTTATTGATAGCATCATCTGCTAGGAATTGGAAGAATGTCTGCAATGAAGAATCTCGTTCAATTTTCATTACATATTTATGTAATGAAATATAAATGTAATGTGTGATGTCATCATATACTAAAAAGACAAGTGGAATTTATAGCAATATTGTAGTGGCATAAAAAGTTTATTTCATTCACCATGAAACAGGTATTACAATCTCCATGGTCAAATATGGACAAACCTTATATATATGAAAACCTTAAGTTTACTTAAAATTTTCATGTTGTGGTCTTGGCATCATACACTGTAACAAGATATACAACTGGTTGTTCGGTAACACCACAAAGAAGACACAGAAATTGGGCATCTTAATGCTTCAACCAGTTCTAATTACGTATTGACCACGTTGACCTGCACATGTCTGGTAGTGAGTTTGTGGCTGTTGCACACCTAACGGGCAAATGGTTACCAACAAAAGAAATACTATCTAATTAAACAGGTGTTGATCTCAACACCTGTTTCATTAGATCCTCCCAGGGGGAGGATTGTTTGAGCACAAATTATGGCCCAGTGCTGCGTTAGGGCAGTGGTTGAAAAATGATGGACAAAGACATTGAGAACAAGTCACCAAGGCATCTTATTCAGGCCTGATGTGAAGAGCCACTTAAAATAGTCACATTCAATCATGGCTATGAGGCTATGAGCCAGCATCTCCCCGGAGCAGTCCTGGCCTACCATGCCGAATCTATCCGGTCTGACTAAGGGGAAAGACATGGATTCTTTCTTGAGAAAACGTCCCCTGGTTGGTGAACAAAGCAATACATCACTGGAAATAAATTTCCGAGCTGTCGTCGCTTCTAACTACACTACTCATCAGAAGAAAAAACAACGGACGGAGGAGGATATACATAGAATAAAACCAACTGCATTCTTGAGTTGAACACACATCTCAGTGCTCAGTGAAAAGGCTGCTCTGCTCCCACATGATGACACAGTAACGTTAATGGCAACAGACTGTAAACACACTGCATATTATCCCGGGATTAGTCAAGAGAAATACTCTCCTGTTACTTTTAATGTAGAAAATAAACAACACTTTGAAGCTAAATCTATGTGTGTATTTCATGTGCATCTGAGATTTGAATTCATGTTGGAGTGTGAAATAAATGAGTAAACAACTTGTTGAAGTGACGGACTGTAACTTTTTCTTTCTAAAAAGAAAAATACACATACACACTTATGTGCTTGGTGTAAGGGAAAATAAGAGGTTCTGATGCAGATTCTAGATCTTTTTGTTGTATCTGCCCAGCGTCGTGACGTAATGATCTGTCTGAGTTTTTACTGCGCAGTCACACCGCCGCAACGTATTTTAAATATGGCGGCTTCAAAACAGTACTGGTCTACATCGGAGAGTCATTTACTCATTACGACTTTGAAAGAGTTTAACATCGTTGGACGGTTAGATGATCGAAAAGAAACTTCCCGTGCATGCCATCTTTGTTGTCATCTTCTTCTGGGCGCTTTTTGCCGGTTGGCACCTAGCTCATTGCAGCATTATCGCCACCTTATTAACTGAAGAGTGAATCATCAAAGCTGTAACCGATTAGATGAGTCGATGCATGTAAACACTGGGTCGGAAAAAGATCAAAGGTCATGTAAACAGGCAACTGACAATACATTTCCGAAGAAGTTTAATTCTGATAGGAGAAAAGTGTCCCATGTAAACCCACTTATTGTTTTACAATGTACTAATGTAAAGCTGGCAAAGTGTTTTCCTTACAGCACCAACCCTATATAACCAAGGCAACCCTACATAACCAATAAAAAAGGTATCCAAACCCTAGATGTTAGTCTATGTGTGTTTCCACAACTGACAATTCTTTTATGTTAACAAGAGAAGATATATAGTATTTATACACATTCACAACTGCCAGATCAAGGATGTACAAATTGTTCATGGTTTCTTCAACTTTTTACTGAAATTTCAGATTTTTTACATACACAGATTATGTGTGTGTTTTTTTTTTATCCTCTCTATGTGGTTACTTTTTATAACAAAAAGAATAAAAGCTTTATTTGACATAGGGTTATCCGCAATATGACTACAGGCCACTGAAAAAAGAGAGTTTGGAAAATGTAAATCAAGAGAGCAGATGATGTGAAGAATAAGTGCTCAAGCTGACCATCCAGTAGTCTGCAACATTTTATCTCCACAACAGTATAAGGCAAATGAGAGCAGGATGGAAAGGAGTGGTTCAATTGGCACCACAACTTTTTATGTTGTGGTGCCAATGGAACGATGGAAACTCAAAAGTAAAATAATGTTTGAAAAAAAAAAACTCAACCAGAATGATAGTTAAATAAGTTTTTAACTTTGTGCTTGTATTCTGATCAGCCGGCCCTTCTACAAAGATTACGGACTACATTAACTTCTTTCATATTTAAAATTTGGCAACAATAAAGGCTAATCATAGGAAGGAGCCAGCATTTTTCCTGGCTGACAGACACAGAACAGGCAGACGCAGAAATGCTGCTTAAGTACACCTAAAATTCCTTTAAATGTGTTCTTTATTTACATACAAAGATTTATCCTCTTTTTCCTTTCATGTGGAACTATGAAACTTTACACCTCTGTCCAGATATATTTAATCCCTTATAGACAGAAATGCTGATACAAACGCAATCATTCCACCTCTACCTCCATACTTTTGGTCCATCAACTATTAGCCAGGCCCCTTCTAAGAATGTTCACTATTGATCCAAGTCTTCTCCATTTGTAAATAATGTAATTCAATTTGGCTCTCTGCAGTCCCAAAACATATATATGTTGTATATGTAAGCAACAGATTTATTAACAGGAGGGTATACCTGAAATATAGTTTGGCGCCTCTGATGTCTGCCATGCTATAGTCCTAATTGATATTACTTCAGTGGGATTTTCAAATCAGCGGTTTAATGTGTGAATCCCTAAACCTGACCGGTTTTCATCTGATTAAAAGCCTTTCCACAGAGAGCCCAGGTACAAAAATCCTTGAATCACTCTTTATGCTACACCACACTTTGTTTGTTAGACAGACATTAAATGGTTAAATTGACAGCCATTAAATTGAAGTGGCGACGTTTTTTCCCAATTCTCTCTGAAAACCAAAGGTTTGACATTTACTCAACATAGATAAATACTTAATAAACATAGACAGCTAAATCTAAATCTTGTTATCTTTGAACCCTCATTTTTAACACTTTCACACATGGAAGTTCAAAAGATGTACTGTAAATGACAACATTTTCCAAGCACAAATAAAGGTGCCATTTTTAAAGCAAAGTGATAGTTTTTTCTATCAAAGTATGAAGAATAAAGATTTATTTTCAAATACATGAAATTTATTTGAAAATAAATAAATTATTTTATTTATTTTCAGTGTTTAGGGTTAACCCTGTTAACCCTGTTAATCTGCTCACAAATCCTGACATGGCTAAACTGAGGAAATGAGAAAAAGATCTTTTCATGCAGGAAGTTAGGCAGAAGGCCTGAGTTATTACACAGATTGTTAATAGCCGGTCCTGGCCTCTAACACATGTCAGGCCTTGCCTTTAACTTAGCTCATCTCTTTTGTAATTATGTGAAACAGGTTAATGATGTCTGGTTTTATATTAAACAATGATAAGGATTCAATGTCACAAATTACATTACTATATTATTCATCAGGACCTATGAGGCATGCATCACTGTGGTCAATAGTCAGGTAGCTTGTCTTCATTAAGGCCATGTAACGTTAAAGCTCATTTATACGTGATTTATCCAATTTCTTTCTTCCAAGGTCAGAAGATGATGGTCTTTTAGTCTAACTGAAAATCATGTGCTGAAGAATTTGAAGAAACATTTGGTAGTAGGAGACACAGGTTTCAATGCTGATGTTGCTGCAGCTGAAGGGACCATTCTGGAAAGCAAGGCTAAAAGTAGGTATGGCTCATCCTGGTTGGATAACATAACTTCTGAGGAAATGTTGCAACTGAGTGAGCAGCAGTCAACTGTACTTTATGAATTTACCACAATGCCTGCATTGTGACTGCTAACAAGTGAAAATAATGTAAAAATATTTTTCAATGGGCTAAAACTAAGAAAGTCCAAAGAAAGGTTAATGTCTTAATAGTACACTTCTGACTGGTTTTACTTCCAATTCCTGTAGTACACTTCCTGTTCCAATTATGTGAGCAGAGTTAAAGATTTAAGCAATTGTCCTGCATCCCGTCCTGGCAAAGATTTCTTTACAGAGGGGACTGCATCAAAGGCAAGGTGTATTCAAGTTTACCTCATACTGTATTTCAAAAGATGAGCACTCCGTAGTAGGGGGGCCGAGAAGTCCCAGGGTGGCTGATTTTGTGCAAGTTACAAATAGGCACACACATACAAAGTATGAGCAACATGGCTGCAAACATCACACCAGCTTTGAAATTTTTCACCATGATTGCAGAAAACACAAAGTTCACAAAGACAGCCCCGAATACGTTCAGGACAATGAACTCTTATCAAGGGGTGACGAGGGTTCAGGGGTAGAGTGATTGTCCACTTATCTGAAGGTCGGTGGATCAATCCCTGGCCACTGCGGTCCACATGTCAAGTTGAGTAAGATACAGAACCCCAATTTCTCCCAATGGCTGTTCCATTGGTGTGTAAATGATGACGTGAATGGTTACCGCTCCTGATGAGCATTTGGTGCCTTAAATTGCAGCATCTACCATCACAGTGTGAATGGGTGAATGTAAACCGCTTTGAGTGGTCGAGCATACTAGAAAAAGCGCTCTGTAAGTACAGTTCATTTTACCATTTAAAAGTTACTCAATTTTGGGTTTAAAACTTTAAAGACAATAAATTGGCGACAAAAATAGACAATATATACAGAAGGCAATATTAAGACAGATGAGCTCTTTGGTGCATTTCATAAGATCAGCATATGCATCCCACTTAACAGCATACTGTTTTATTTTTGCAAAAACTTATGGTGAAAAATTCTACAATATCTTAGCCGCCTTTCATAACTGAAAATATATTATATTCCTCCTTCTGGTTTAAGTCGATGTATATAGGTGGATATTGTGCAGTAGCTATAGTGGCTCCTTGTACTGCTTGACCCAACACATGATTAAATGCTTCATCTTTGATTACAGAGGCCGGGTTTTTAAGTAGGCCCTAAAGACGGCTTCAACATTAGTTTCTCTTTCTGAAGTGTGTTAGTTCTATGTGTGTATAGTGCTTGTCACAGTCATATTTAAAAATGTTAAAAAAGTGAAAAAGTATGCGGTTCTTCCATCCCTCTGCAGTGGCTCGGAAAAAATAATGGCAATTTTAATTTAAAAAAATATCTTTAAAAGGGAAAACCTCTTATTTTGGAGATCAAGGTGATACTGTGTTACTAAAACAACAAGAACAAAAAAGTGTATTATAATATTTTGTCAACAAAAAAAATGTCACATCCTCAGCGCGCCGCCTTTCCCTCCCGCCTGCAGGTGGCTAATCTTTTTCGACCCCCGTAAGCTAACCATGGATAAAACGCTTTTACTTATTCGCTTTTACTGCCAATGATGCCAGCTTACTTGTGTGCTCGATATAATTTATTATTAGTATTATTATATTATAATATTATATAATAATAATATAATATTATTTTTATTATTACTTGTGTGCTCGATATGTGGCAAATTTAATATTAATATTAAATTTATATTTATATCATATATATATTTTTTTTACTTATTTGTTTTTATTTATTTGTTTTGTTATTATTATTATTATTAATTTTTTTAAATATAATTTATTATTATTATTATTATTATATTATAATATTATAATATTATATAATAATAATATAATATTATTATTATTACTTGTGTGCTCGATATGTGGCGATAATTAAGCAAACAACAAAAAATGTAATGTGGAAAGACATTTCCAGAACAAACTGTTGCTGCTGAAAGCTGATCAGAGCAACTGTGCTTTTGAGAAGTGGTCGAGTCTCCAAACTTAACTACCGCTGCTAATCTTGTGGCAGCTCAGGAGTTAGTAAGGTGCGGAAAGCCGTTCATCAGTCAACAAATTGACGACATTAATTCAGCTCCAGCATACTCAATCGCTTGTGATGAGTCAAAAGATGTAAAAGATATTGTGCAGATGGCGCTGTTATGCAGGTATGTGAACTCTCATTGGCCACAAGAAGAAAGGAACGACATTGAAAACCTGCCCAAACCCGACAAACTTGTGTTCGAAACATGGAATGCCATTCCCGACACTTATATGAACAAAAAGAAGTATGCATTTGGTGTCCTGTCCATCTTTGGGTCCACATACTTAAGCGAGCAGGTATTCTCAAGCATGAACTATATGCAAATATCGCTCGCGCCTCACGGATGACACCCTGCAGTCCTGTGTGAAGCTCAAAGTCAGGTCTTACAGCCCTGATATAGAGCATTTCCGCAGTGATGTTCAGACACAGAAATCACATTTAACAGGTGAGAACACTATCATTTAATAGGCTATTATTTTGCAAAAATTTTTTGTACCCTAAGCTGATGCAGTTATGTTTATGTTCAGTCACAATGATTGGTTAATGTATTGCTGAGGAAAAAAACAGACGAGGATGACGGCACACTGAAATGGACTTAAATCATAATTATTATTAATAATAATAATACATTTAATTCATAATGCACTTTACATTTGGATCAAATACAAATTAAATACAAAGTATTTTTATTATTATTAATAAATAATAATATAATAATAATATTATTATAATTATTATATAATATATTATATATATATTATCTATATGAATATATATTTAATTAATACAAATATATTAACATATATTAATATTAATATATTAATATAAATTTATTAAGATAAAAAATATTAATAAACATTAATAATAATTAATATTATATTTATATTATTATTATTATATTTTTATTAATTAATATTAATATAAAATTTATATTTATATCATTTTTCTTTTTTACTTATTTGTTTTTATTTATTTATATTAGGGTTTTTTTCTTTTTTCTTTATATAATTTATTATTATTATATTATTAATTATTATTATATTATAATATTATATAGTAATAATATTATTATTATTATTAATTAGTTTTTAATTAGTTTTTTTTAAATGTTATTATATATTTTTTTTAATTAAATACAAAGTGGCTTTTTTATGTTTACTATTCTTAAAGTTATTAAGTTGCAGCTATTTTTTTTTAAATTTATTTCAAACTGGGCTACTTTTTATTTTATTAATTTTGTCAACAAATAAGGGAAGGACTCAAAACAGGCCTGCATAGTGTTGTGTTTTATTTCAAAGTAAGAGTACACAAGCCAGTGTTTTCTTTCTTCTCTTCATAAGAGTTTGGTGTTTTCCTAGAGCTCCACCTAGTGATTAAAATAATAGGATATTGGCAGTTTTCAAGCTAATGCGTCAACACGAAGGAGCCGCGGCAGAGGCAGATGCGGTGGACGCCACGATGATTCCATAATATAATATATCCATTATTATATCTCAGACTTTTGGGGGTTATAATAAGCTAACGTTAGCAGAGCTGCTAAAGCTAGTGGGAGCTCAGAGCCAGCAACGAGCCTGCTGTATGTATGTATTTATGCTGTCATTTTGGTTTTAAAACGTTAGGACAAAAGAAAAGACTGCGGCAGAAAATCCCCGAGAGTAATGGGGACAAAAAATTTAAATCACAGACTACAAATTTAATCAACCCAAGGACGATAGCAAGTTTCTAGAAGCTAATATTGGCAGAGCGGCAAAAGCTAGGAACAGTACGGCCAGCAAGGAGCCCTGAAGTCCCTGAATAAAGCCAACATATAGCATCTTATGGATTGAACGAGTCTTATTTTCATTTCAAAATGTCATACAATCGATTTAAGAAACACACGGCAGGTACATTCATTTCAATAAATCAGAATACATAAACAATGCCGAGCAGCCTACTTCCACCGTAATCTTTCAAGATTAGAGCACTTAAAATACAGTACTCAATATGATTTTAAAACTCAGAAGAAAAAAATTAGAATCTGCCATGGAAATTGCAATTTGTGACACAGTTAGCAATGCTTTATTGCCTTAGAATGCAAAATTGTTTCAAAAAACAAGCATATATTTAACAGACGTACCACATTAGCCTCTCTTAAAACCTCGACCTGGGAATCACTACATAGAATTAACGTCAAGAGTAGGATGTTGGTCATTTCAACATAAGAGTCATGTTGAATGTTCTCTTATGTTGTTATGTGGTCATTTCAACATAAGAGAACCACAGAGAGGTCATTTTTGAACTTGTAAATTACAAATTATTTCCATTAAGAAGAGATTTGGGACTCTAGTTTGGCTCTTGAGGTTCTATGCATAATTTATCCTGTGACGTGTTTAGAGACTATAAGTGGTAGTTTAGGGAATTTATTTTACTTTCAGAGCAGGTGATGGTCCAATAGTTACAAGCGTAAAGTGGGGTTTCACACAAACATTTGAATGATCACAGATTTTTTCATGAAGCCACCTTCAACTGTTGTGGCAATACAGTGTTATGACTACATTTCTTCATGGGTAGAGTGAAAAATCACTGCATCAAGTTTAAAAGACAATCAACCATACCAACAAAACAGTATGGCCATTAAGGTCACTAATAAAAGGCCCTCCCTGACCATTTGAGGGCTACACAGACGACTGACAAATTTAAAAAAGGACATAAAACTTTCCTTCTTAGCAGAACCTATAAATTTTAATTAACATTGCTACGTATATGTATACACACACACACATATATACACACATATATATATACACATACATATATATATACACACATACATATATACACACACACACACACACACACACACACACACACACAGGAAGGTCCATGCGTTTGTCTCCTCCCGACTGGATTACTGTAACGCACTTCTCATCGGGATCCCTGATAAAAGTCTTCAGTATGTTCAAAACAGTGCTGCAAGGATCCTGATGAGAGTTCGTAAACACGAACACATCACCCCTGTTCTTCATTCCCTTCCCATCTCCACCAGGATTGATTATAAGATCTCTCTCCTCACTCACCAGTGCATCCATGGTAACGCACCCCCCTACCTAAAAGAACTACTCACCCCACTGACC
>VRLP01005680.1:0-34611 GCA_009660295.1 Lophius piscatorius
TCCTAGAAATCTGTTTTATGTGGGAGTCAAAGGTCATATCCTGATCAAAGATAACTCCCAGGTTCCTCAAAGTGGTGCTGGAGGCCAAGGTCATACCATCCAGAGTAGATATATCATCAGATAAATTGTTTCTAAGGTGTTTGGGTCCCAACACAATAACTTCAGTTTTATCTGAATTTAATAATAAAAAGTTGCAGGTCATCCAGGTCTTAATGTCTTTGAGACACGCCTCTAAATTGGATAAGTGATTAGATTCACCTGGTTTCATTGATAAGTACAATTGTGTGTCATCAGCATAACAGTGAAAGTTTATAGAGTGTTTCCTGATAATGTTGCCTAAAGGGAGCAAATATAATGTGAATAATATTGGCCCAAGCACAGATCCCTGGGGAACTCCATGGGTAACTTTACTATGCATGGAGGATTCATTGTTAACAGATACAAACTGAGATCTGTCACATAAATATGACTAAAACCAATTTAATGCAGTGTCTTTGATGCCAATTAGGTTTTCAAGTCTTTGTATTAGAATTTGGTGGTCAGTAGTATCAAATACAGCACTAAGATCCAACAAGACCAGAACAGAGACCAGTCCCTCATCAGATGCCATTAAAAGGTCATTCGTAACTTTGAACAGTGCTGTCTCTGTACTATGGTGAACTCTAAAACCTGATTGGAAATCCTCAAATAAACTATTCTTACGCAGAAAATCACACAATAGTTCGGCTAAGACTTTCTCTAAGATTTTTGAGAGGAAAGGAAGGTTAGATATCGGCCTATAATTTGTTAAAGCCTCTGGATCAAGGGTCGGCTTTTTAAGCAGTGGTTTGATTATAGCTATTTTAAAGGACTTTGGTACGTAGCCTGAATTTAACGATAGATTGATGATTTCTAATAGACAGTTGCTGACTAAGGGTAAACTTTCTTTAAGTAGACTAGTTGGGATTGGGTCTAGGAGACAGGTTGTTGTTATGGATAAGGAAATAAGGGAAGTTAATTGTTTCAGATCAATGGGAATAAAGCGATCTAGATCTGCTCCAGGTCTATCTGTTGTTTAGCAACGACGGGATTTCCTTCTCCACCAGGTGGCGCTAACACACCGCTCATTAGCTCCCATGATGTCTCCACTCCATCTCTCGCATAAACGGGAAAGCTGCAAACGCACTGCAAATTAAGAATGCAAAAGGACAAAAAACACAAGCAAATCAAGACAGCAACTTCATCAATTTGACAACACATGCGCAGCAGTTGAAAAACGCGCTTCACGTACCACAACACTAAGCTTGAAGAAAAAAAATCTGCAAAAGCCACGAAAAAACAATACATTAAAAAAAGATCTGCAAAGGCCACAACATGTTTTTTCAAATGACACTTAAAAGTGATACACCCCTGGTCGCACATTTTTAATATTTAATTTAAAGAATAGAACAGATGTAATACACAAACACTTTCAATATGATAGATTTACCAAGGTGCTACTTAATACTTGGTCTGTTGGTCTGTCACACATTTGAAAGTATGGGCTTTCATGGCTGGACTGGTGCGTCAATACCCAGGTTGTCAAACACAATAAAAGGGTCACACTTCCATCCAGCATAAAACCAAAGCATCTGGACGAATCCTCACGAGAAAAATTCATTTGCAACTATAGACGATGCCTAAGAACCAAGATGTATTTATTTAATTTAATCCTTAAAGTTTATGAGTTGAAAACTTCATTTTATTTCGTCATGTTTTCATTTTATTCATTTTAATAATTGACAGAAATTCAAATTTTGTGAAATTGCAGTCTTTATTTGAACTTATGAAAACAATTTTTTTTTTTTAAATCCAAGACCACTTCATAAATGAAGCCCCTCTGGTAACATTGAATAGAAAAAGGTGTGGGAAAGAGCTGTTATCCTGTGAGATAATTATCCCTTTTCCACGAGTGGAGTGGAAATGAGTTATCAAGCCGTGGCCACTAGATAATTATCTTGTGAGATAATTACGCTTTTCTATGCCTTATTAAGTCGTGGCCACGTGATAGGATGCCTCCAGGATGCCTCCCTTCGGAGGTTTTTCAGGCATGACCAAGTGAGGAAAGACCCCGAGGTAGACCCAGAATTCGCTGGTAGGACTGTATTTCACATTTGGCTTGGGAACACCTCAGGATCCCCCAGGATGAGCTGAAGAGTGTTGCATGGGGAGGGATATCTGAAAATCACTTCTGAGCCGCTTTCACCGCGACTGGGCCCTTGATTAGCGGAAAAAAATAGATGGATGAATATGTGAGTTATTGCCGGCCTCTAAATCTACTCTCTCAGTGTCTCTCAAATACACTGTAACCGATCATCTCCTGCACCTTCCACTTCAGCGTCTCTGTTCAGCCCACTGAGCCCCCAGCTCAGCCCCCAAAGGAACATCACAGGAATCAAAGAAAAAGGCACCAATAATGGACTGATCCCCTCGTTCCACCTCAAAAGTAACATCAAAGGAACGAAGGCAGTAATAGCCACATTGTGACATCACTACTCCAACAGTGAATTTTGAATTCTAAATGCTGCAAACAGGTCACCAAAATGTAGTCATCTGTAGGAAATGCCAAAACTCGCCTCTGGATACAATATCCTGCAAATCAGCCATCAGTTTTACCGTAAACTTGTTCACAGACAAACACACCGGTGTCAGAACATAACCTCCTTCCCTGGTGGAGCTCAGAAATGATTACTTTCCTTTTATCTCAGGTTTCACAGTTTCCCGTACGACTGGAAGCCGTTTTGCAGGATCTGTTTCCAGGATCTGTCCGACTAATGTGCGTGTTCAAGGGGAAAGATTTCATCATTGCACAGACTCTATTTAAACCAGTAAAGAAAAGGAAACCTACATGTCTGTAAAATGTTGAAAACATGAGTACATTTTGAAAAACTACTTAAGGCTGTTGCCGTCATTTTTGTCTAATGGTCCATGCTTCCAATTTATTTAGGATGAGCAGCACTAGTTGACCAGTTGAACATTTCCAATGTTTACACTGTAATCTTTGCTAGCTGGACTAAAGCTTAACTTTATTCAAATTAAATTTCATGAGAAAGAAAGTTTGGCAGAAGTGTCCAGCTGGTTCTGGTTCAATTTGATGTTTGGTAAGTCCAAACCAAGGACCAGAGGGATCAGGCCCCAAATGATTGACCTCAGATTCTGTTCTCAGCTGTAGGAGTGGACTGGCAGCAGCTACTCTGAAGGTTTCTGGAATAATAGGAATACCTCGGTTCTGTTCTAAGCCCTGTTTGTACCAATGCAGTCATGCCAAGTTGCATTTGCTCCAAAACCATTTGTGCTCTTGTTGATCCCTCCAGTTGGACTGCTTTTGCTTTAATTTCATATCCGTAATGGTGTTCTTCTGGAAGACTGCATACTACACCGGGGAGTTATAATAATCCCTCCCCCTAGCAAAGATGGAATCGGAGCTCGTTTGTAGCCCAGCAGAGCTTTGCTCTCACTTTGGCAACAGTTGTCTTGGCTCAGAGTCTGTTATACAAATAACTGGTTCCAAATGAGGCGCAGGTTACAAACCAGCCCTGGAAACATTTAGTGGAAAATGGAAATCTGTGGAAAATGATAAACGGTGTGAGAAACAGGACTTACAAAGACTTTCACCAAATCACCAGTGTTTTGTTCACATGCAGGTTGAGCATCTTAATGTCTGTTGTGAACTTCAACCTTATCTAATCACTTCACTTTTCCAGCACGTTGAGTTTGCTGGAGAAAGATTACATCACTAGCTCACATTTGTCATTCTGTTTTAAAGTGGCATTAAACATTTTACCCTGATGCTTGTAGATTTTAAACGCTTTCTAGTTTTTTCCAAAACAATTTATGTCCTACTTTAAACTGAGGAGTGATCTTAAACTCCCTCATTACTTTTTCAGTACTTGGCCTGATAGTGCTGGCGCCGTCCTTACTCTGCTATTATTCCAACAATGCCCACTCAAGACCCAAAATTTTTGTCCTCAGAAATCCCAGCACTGCTACTGCTTCCCATTCGGATTCAGTCCAAGCACAGATTCTACAATAACATTTCAAATTCATTATTCCACTTGATTCAAACACTTCCTTCGCCGAGAGTGAAGGAAGTGGAGTGTGAAGGTGACTGCACATCAGCTGAATCCCGAGTCACATTTTGACTTGGTTTCCTCATTTATGAAAAAAGTGTGACCTCTTGCTGCCTCTCTTTGTAGAAGCAGTCCGAGGAGATGAGCCTACACCCACTGAATAACTCAAAGCTAAGCATACACGGATCTCCTGAATGGGGGCCGGACCAGGAGCAACAAAAACCGAGGTTTGAATTCAATACGACCTGAATAAACAAAAGAAGGAAAGGGTTTATATTGCCAGCGGTGTCCTGTCACTCAGCAGAGTCGAGCACTCTGTGGTCTTAAAGTTATGCGCGTGTGTGTGAGTCATAAACCTCTAGTTCACCTGACCGATGAGTTCCTTTTCTGAACTTGAGATGGGCTAAAGGAGGAAAAGTGAGAGGAACATAAAAGAAGATATGCCAAGTTTCCTGTAACCCTGAGGGTACAGGCATGTTAAGACGACCAGGCAGCTGATACATAGATGGGAAATAGACACACCTCTGGATCTTGGGCCTTGTAATTATAGATCCTTTTCATCCAGATTATACATTGCTATTCATTCTTTGCGAAGGGTGAGGCTCTTTCTATACTCACATTGCGTCTTCTCAAGAATCCAGCATGTCAGTTCATTTCGTCTTCATTGAATATTGGATTACAAGGAATATAATTTGGTCAACCATAATATTATAACCACTGACAGTTGACTTCAGAACGGCATAGATAATGTTTGCAATAGCATGTGTCAGTAGATGGGATGTATTACTCAGCATGAGAACATTTTGTCCTAAAAGTTGATCTGTTGGAAAGAAAACTGCAGAGCTCTCCAAAATTGTATCTCTTGTTTGGTATCCCCAATTTTCAGTGGTTAGTACTTATCAAAGTTTTGCAGCAGCACAAATTCACAAAAGGTTAATGTTGGCCCTGAGAACACAAACGGTGGCCACATCAGCATCCGAAGCGGACAACCGACGAAGCAAATAGAAGATGGCTTGGTCTGATGTCTCCTGTGGATGGCCTTGTATGCATGCATCACTTACCTGGGTACGAGATACCATTTGGATGCACTATGGGAGGAAGGCAAACTGAAGGAGGCAGTATTCTGCTTTGGACAATGTTCTGCTGGGTAACCTTATGTAGATGTTGACATAGCTGCTACCTAAACATGATTGCAGACTTCTACGGAAAAAAGTCAGACTCATGGAAAACCATACTCACAATTCATAGATCTTAAATGATCTGCTTGTTGGTGCCAGCGACCACAGCACACCTTCATATTGGTCTTTTGGAGACAATGCCCTGACGGGTCAGAGCTGTTTTAGCAGGGGAACTACACAACATTAGGCAGGTGGTTATAAACTTACAGAGAATATTAGTGCAGGGACATTATTGCGTGGAGTCAGATATGTGGAGTGACCGGTAACCAAGCCAAAGGGGAAAATGACCCTCATGATGCAGCAGATGATTTGAACAGGTTGACATGCAGACCACACATAATGTAATCATGTGCATTAAATTAAACGACTGTCAGGACAACTGTTTCTCTTCCTACTACAATCCGCGTCCTCAAGGATAAGACAGTGAGCAGAGCACAAACCACAGGTCTTACATAATGGAGAGAGGAATGTTGGAGCTTTGCGGCAGACTTCTGGATGATCTCACCCTCGCACACAGACATGCACAAAAAGGGGCCCTGTCCGCACAACACCGAACAAAGTATCTCTGCACAACAGGCACAGTCAACAGAATGATCACTCAACTAAAAAAAATTAATGATTCATTATTCATTCATGGACACAAATTCAAGTAGACTTGGTTGCTTTTGTTTTAATGACAAAAAATCAGATCAATGGGATTTAATAAATAATTTAAAAAGGGATTTAAACATCTATGAAACATGTCTTCATGAATACAATTATACTATTATCAGAAAATCTCTCAATGTTTTTTTTCTTTCTCTGCTTGTTGTTGTAACATCAGTTTCATTGTAAGTTCAGTTTATGCACTGCTTTCTTCTGCCTCAAAAGGAACCTGAGAGAACCTTGATTTCAAAGCATTGAGCTCTATTTAACCGACTGGTACAACATTTTTCAACACACCGTTAGTCATCAGGCCAGGATTCATTATGGTTTTGTTGAATGCATTTTTCAATCAAACGTAAACATAAAAAGATGGAATATCCATACATGGAGCCACGGATAAGTTGACACCACATGAAGAGTGGTCAGTGTGTCACTGTGTAAACACTGAGGAGGCAGAGATGGACATGCAGCTAAACATGCAAAGCTAATATAAAATCCAGGACATTTCATCTGAACCTGCGCAAAACCAGTGAAGGAGCCTTCATGTCATCGTGAAATACAGTACAAGATGTCAACTTCAAATACATTTAACACATTCTCACAGTTCAACGTTGTAAATATAACAAAAGAAAACAAAAAACAGAATCAGCTGTCTGATCACCACACACCTCATATTGCACTGTTACCGATATTCTCTCTCTTTCATGGGCTTCCTGTCAGGAGGCGTCCCAGTCATCCACCCTCTCCCTTTTCTGACACCGATGCTGAAAAATCAGGCAAACGATGCAACCGCCATTATGATTTGCACAGCCATGGAGACACAAGGTATCTGTGCAACTATGTAGGTCAGAGAACGGGTCGGTGCTTGCAAAGCCAACAGGTAGGCACCACTGTGCAGCACTCGAGCCAAGAAGAAGACGAGGAAGTGAAGGCGGGCCACATTCAATGAAGGTCCAATCATGGAGTAAATAGCACCCAGGAAGAGGAAGGGGAAGATGTTCTCCATGTCATTAGTGTGAACTCTGTAGGGAGGAAAAAAGGTACTGAGTCACACTTACTCATACACAGCTGTTCAGCATTATACTACGTTGTGAGTCACCCGCCCATGATGAAGTGAAATGGGGTGGAACATGGCGCAGTGGTTAGCACTGCAGCCTCCCAGAGGGATGGTACCAGGTTCAAATCCACTGCCAGCTTTCCTGTGCAGAGTTTGCATGTTCAACTCTCTGCGTGGGTTCACTCCAGGAACTCTGGCTTCCCCCCACAGTCCGAAAAAACGTGATATTGGTGACACTAAAGTTGCCCATAGGTGTGAGCGTTTGTTTGTATGCCTCTATGTGTTTGTCCAGGGTGTAACCCACTTCTCACCTGATGTTAGTTGGGATAGGCTCCAGTGACCCTGAACAGGATAAGTGGTAGATAACAAATGAATGTAATTAAAGTAGAAAAGGTGTTAAACAACATTTTGGACTGCAACTAATGATTATTTCCACCATGGCACAAAATGATTATTTTTTATCATTTGATTGTTATGTTTGTTAAAATTTGTGAGGCATATATCCAAATTTCATCAGAAAACTCAAAATTACACTTTCACAATGTTTTTTAGATCAACTAATATTTAAATTAATGAAATCATTTAAAAAATGTATTCAAATGATTAGAAATAAACAACAAACCTTCACAATTTAGGTCTTTACATGTTAACATTTAACATTATGGTATCTAAAACCATTTATTTTATGTCTGTTGACTAAGTTATTAATTGCTGAATGCTTTGGTTGTATTTGTAGTCAAAACAAAAAATATTTTATGAGCTCTTCATTTGAATGTATACAAAACTCTAAATTTAGAAAGTCACTTGCAACAAAACCTCTGACAGGATTTCTATAAGTAAAAAAGTCAATATTTCCCGCAGTGAAAAAGACTATGTTTTTATATAATTATTATTATATTTTTCATTGATGCTTGTATCTGCTTTTACCTTGAAGCACTTTGAGATTTGATCATTGATTTGATTTTGATTCTGTCCTGTTGAAAGATGATCAGCCTGGCAGATTACAGAGACATGTTTGGGGCAATCATGATCATACCACTAATTTCAGATACATTTTTCTCTGTGTGCCAATGCATGTTTTTTCTCATTCATGGATGGTCCCCGATACAGACGGTGAAAAGAGAAATAAAACATTTTTTGCCGAATAGAAAAACATCCCGTCCTGAATCATTTCCTGACAAGTTAAAAAAAAATAGTTGAGCCCTGCTCCTACAAGCTTCCAACCAGAACAATGGAGGAAAGCACATGATATGACTGTAATGTAAATGGAACACTCACTGGACAAAAACACGGTACTCTTCATCATTTGAAAGAATTAAGATGATAATAGTTACATTTTTCTTTTCATTGTATCCTTTATGTCGCTCATGCAAGTGTGTAGCATACATGATATCATGCCACAGAAACCCCAGAAGAAGAATCTAAAAAAACTATTTTAACCTTTTAACATAACCTGCGATAAATCAGAGACTAAATGATGAAGTGTGAGAAATGTTTAGTATGTAGGTTGCCTCCAACCATGGAACGTACTACTGTAATTACTCAAGTACTATACTTATAAGGAAGTCATTCAGTTGAGGTATTTGTTATCCCACCTAGGAAACATATGATTGAACAACACAACAAACAACATATTACAAGAAAATAAATCCACACCTCTAATACAAACCAGCAAAATACAAAGTGTTGCCCAAACATACGCAGAACAAATAAAAGCAACAAGAACTCTTTAAAATTAAGTGTATGAATCTGGAAGTGATCGTCCTCACAGTCAGTGAGAAATGTACAGAAGAAATTTAAGCTGCATTAAGGTTTGGAAAAGAACTGTAACATGAAAGAAATTAAGATCTGATGTATGCTGTGTTTGTAAAATGTGACGCACTGTTACAGATAGAACCACATAAGACAAACATACTTAAAATCAATACCAGGGAAACACATATAGATTAAAACAACATTACTTAACTGTGTTTAGTTTATACCAGGAGCTAGATTTGTTGATTTAGGAAAGTTGAGCACTATTTGTGATTATTTTTCCTCAACCAACAATAAACATGCTTTTATTTCAATAAATTATTAGTCTCCAATAATCAAATGATATATCCTAATAACCTATTAATGGTGGTGTATGAAGTATTCAGATCCTGAGAATACACTACCAAAAGTTTAAGTCCTGCTTTCAAAACATTTTAAGTGGAATTATAAAGGAATTATAAGACGAGTTTACCGAGGTACAAGTATTCTTTGTTTCCAGTGAAAAGTCCCTCTCAGGTTTGACTATTATAACAATCGTTTTTGGTTTAATATACTTGCTGCATTATGTTATATATTATCTGCTGGAATTTTGCAAGTAGAGGTTTAAGTTATATTTCATAAATTGTTGGGTAGATAAATCTATAGATTCATCATAACGTTCAGGTAAAAGTCATTTTTTTCCCGCATTGTCACGATCTAGTGCCTAGATAATCCCAGACAGTTTTTAAATAGTTTATTTAGCTTAAAATCAGGAAAAATTTATGAAGATAAAATTAACCCTCTGTTTATTACATATTTTAAAAATGCACAAATAGGAGATACCTGGTTGTCACTGGACAGAAAGGGTTTTAGAGAATACAATCTGAGATGTAACTACTACTAAGCAAATATAGTGGAGTACAAAATATTCCTCTGTAGTAGAATGAAGTAGAATAAAGTGAAAACTGGTAGAGAACCAGCCCCTCAAATTTGTATTCAAGTATACTTCTTGAGCAGAGGTGATTGGACTTGGTCCATCCCTGGATGTCGGCTACCAGCTGGAAATACAAAAGTATTCGTAGTCTTAGAATTTTTTGAAGTAGTCTAATATTCTTACTCAAATTAAATAAGTGTATTCAACTTATTTCTAACTATTTCCGACGTAATGTGAGTCGTGTTTTGTTTTTGCCTGAAAAATGTATAAACTAAGTTGGGTTGAGTACACCAAGTTCTTGAAGGGATTAACAAACTGGTGTTTTCTCCCAGCCAGCCAATCAGGTCAGAGAAACGTTCTGACTCAGTTTGCTCAGTCTGACCTTCCAACTTGAAATTTTAACAGAACCATCATTTATATACACAGAAAAATTCCTGCATTATGAAACACATTCAGGCATCAGCACTGAAAGTCATCGTTCCATGAGTTTAAAGCCATTTTCTGAGTTTTGTTTTGCAGCTTGAAGACAGACAACCGACACGGACGCAAACTCAAAACCTTGATACATTGACTTTAATTCAATTTAGAAACTCAAATGTGTACTTGAGTACAGCATTTGAAGTGAAAGTACTCGATTACTGTGCAACACTGCCTAAACAACAATCACACTTAAATGCAACTGACTATTTTTCAGTGTCAGTGTTTTACTCATTGAATGTAATCTGAATACTTCCACCAAAGGATGCTTCAGAATGCTAGTGAATCTTTTAAAGGCAAAATTGGTATTTTGGTGTCTCGTTGCAACATGTCTGGACTCTTACCTCCGGCATCTGTCCACGAACGGATCATCTCTGTGAAACTGCAACCCTCCGTGTCTGAGAGCGTCCTCAGGGTTGGCGAAAGCCTTTCAGGGAGGACGAAAAGGGAAAAGGTTGGCATCAGTGAAAGTTGTTGAGGACGTGTTGCCAAATGTTTTCCATGTAATCTCTCACCTTTTTACGCAGACGCATTTGTCCTACTAACACTGCAACCGCGTACATTTTTAGAACCAGCAGCACGCCATAGAAGACAAAACAGGAGAAGACTTCATTCTTGATCATCATAGCCATGGTTCCTTCCAGTGATCCTATTGGTGGGTGTGGGATTCCGAGTAGAGTTTGGAGACTGGTAGGTGAAAGTGAGTGAGGCTTAGGGGGCACGCGCTTTTGTACCGTCCGCACTTTCTCCACCCACCCTCCATGATAATAGTTTTGGAGGGGATGACTGTTCTCTGAAAGAGAGTCTGTTTGATTCATGGGGCTGCAGACTTCCGTCACCTGAGGGCATACTTAAATATATACATAAATATATATATATATATATATATATACATATATATAAAAAATATATAAATATATAAAAGAAGCACACCAGCCGTAGTTCAAGGAATATTCTCTCCATAATTTCGCCCATAGATGCTAAACTAAATGCTGTTTCTTCTGTATTGATTGAACTTTTTTTAATACTGTCGACCATTAACTAATAAAGCGCACTTAATTAGTTATTTCCTCACAAGAAGAACATGGAAAAATTATTTATTAGCATAGATTCGATTGTTAATTGAATTTTTATCTTAGACACTCTGATTAAACCATAAAATGAGAAATTGTTTGGATTAAGCATGTTTTTAAACAAATAACACATTAATTCGCTAAAATGTAATTGTATTCATGGAAAAGAAAGTAAGTCAATTTCAGTTAGACAAGCCCACTGTTGTAAAGTGAGATGTCTGAAGTGTTTTGGTAAAGTACGTTTTTAGAAATCTAATTGACCTTCATTAGACTTTTTTGGTCGTATACATAATTCTGTTTAGTAGGTCCTCACATGCTTTAATACGCCAAAAGAATCTTTCTTATTGAATAGGACTTTCTCTGTTGCCATATGGTTAATGCCTTCTTCTCGTGGCTCCTATGACATGTGGTGTCCCCCAGGGCTCCATCCTTGCCCCCTTACTCTTTACCACTTACATGCTTCCACTGGGCCATATTATAAACAGATTCAGTCAAGTGGCAGCCATTATAAGGGGATTAGTCTCATAAAAGTGAACTCTCAATCAATGTATTTATATAAATTCATTAATGTATATTTTTTAGCTTTATAAACTTAGCCCACTTTAGCACATGATACTTAAAATTAAAACTTGGTAGACCTTCAAAATATGATTTGTTAAACACAACTTTACTGTTTTCTGCATAATGAGAGAATACATTAAGTCTGTCTAAGATTAAATCACGTAGAAAAGAATAAACACAGAAAATTAAAGTAAAAAATAAATACATTTTGTCAAATTTGTGTCTCTTAGTTTAGATGGCTGGACATTCATAATCCATTATTGACAGATAATGACGCTATTACCCCGGTACAGTCAAGGTAGTTGCACAATTTTAAATTATATATGTCATCATTATAATATATCAAATACAACTCCAATGGAGATTTTTGACATATCTGGATTTAGTAAATTCAACAAATGTATCTTCTTGAGTGTAGATGTACAGTAAAGCATAAAATGGAAATAATCATGTAACGTACAAGTACTAGTTCCCCTATAATTGTTGTTCTAAATGTTGTTACTGTTGTTTTTTTTTGGTATTTTCACTAAGTGCGTTTTTTTTTTTTTTTTTTAAATTAATTTTATGTATGGCAGTGTCTACTACAACTCAGTCTGAAAAGTTATGTGTAATGTCTTCAAAAAGACTCACCCTTCATACTCATAATCTGACTCACAGCTGAATTTCAAAGCCAACATTCCTCTTCTTCTGTGGATCATAATGGAATTGCATGTGCTTACTAACAAAATATGGGTTGATTGCAAAACAAATAAAATTCCATTGTAATTCATTTGAAATCTTTGTTGCTCAACATATTCAACATTCGGTGAGTATTGAAGGTCTGCTACTTTTCAAATTAGGAAATTAGGCTATTATCAGGAATTTGTTTGTGATGGAGAAAACTCATCCTTAAATAATGGCATCACTCCATCTTTCACCCCTGTCTCAAACCATTTACCCACTCCAAAATGTGAATCCATCTGTCAAACTGTGCCCAGCCCTCTCTGAACAGTGGTGGGGGTCTACGCCACCACCTATCATCCCAAATACAATTTAGTTTTAACATCTCTTCGCAGACGGTTTCGCCATCGTTCACACGTGGATTCACATTATGCTAACAGCTCACATGATATCCCAGCAGACAATCAAGACCACTATGTCCCTAATGACTCTAATGATTGAGACCCGCCCTCAGAATTATGCACGACCAACTCTCAACAACCAACACCTACTGGAGGTATAAAATCCCTGACTCCCCACCAGCCAGTTCTAACTAAAGAAGCCTCTTGGATGACAAGTGAAACTTCTTCAAGCCAAATAAAAGTCCACTTGATTTGGATTCAACCCACATGGATTACCATGACCTGGACAAATGAGAATCTATACACAACAACATCCACATTACTTTATTTTGTGTTATTGGTGTTTTCTTAGGATCTTGTGAAGTTTTTGAAAGTGACCAAATGGTATTTTGCGTTGGAGATCCTATATTTAGCTTTGCGAGCAACCAATCACTTCCAACTGGAGTCACATGAAACGGCAAATCTAGCATATGGAGATTTCTAGTTTGACGAATTAAAGCGAAAGAAAAATAAAAGATAAATTAATCAAAATATATATAATCTGAAATGACAACAAAATAAAATAGAAAATAAATCAATGGAAAAACTCCGTTAGTTGAGTTTACTATAGCCCATTTCCTCACAGGTGTATTTGTACATGTATACAGTAAACCAAGTATTTCTACGACTACTACTAATTGTAGTAATAACAATAATACATCTACCACTATTCATAGGAACCTGCAGAATGTATTTTGTATTCACTCTTGATCCAGGAAGATTGCTTAGTTAAACAGGTAACTCAACAACCAGCAGCCTCTCTGACTATTTAAAAATAAACAAAAGTAACCAATACTTAAGATTTAATCAACACCAACAAGTTATTCGTATTTTCTTTCCTTATTGGCACACATTTATAGTGTATCTCCAACAGTAATTGCTATGTAATCATTGACTGTAACCTTGATTAAGTAATTTGCTACAAGTGCTTATTCCTTGCAGAGGAGCTGGAGACAATCCCAGGTGACATTGGGCTTAAAGCAGGGAGCCACCTGGACAAATCAATAGTTCATCACAGGCCCAACACACAGAGGCAAACTACCGTTCACACGCACATCTATGGGTCCTCTTGAGTCACCGATATTGTACGTTTTTGGACTGAGGGAAGAAGCCGGACTCGACTGTACTCTGGAAAGTAACCTATAACTCCAGTTACTAGATCAATGTTTGGAGGAAACATGGTACAATGTTTGCCTCTGAGTTATGGTGAAACAGAATATATTTTCTATATAAGATGGTGTATTTTTGTAAAGTACCAGACTTATCTATAGCACCGATAACTATTACTTCATTACTTTTCTTCACTGCTTAAGTTAGATTTGAACCCAAAAATTGTATTTCCCAATTACTATATTGCTGCTTTTATTTAGATAAATATCTAAATTCTTCTTTCAATTCTTGATACTTAAGAAGATATAACTTGCATTAGAAAATAAGAAAAAACATCATGCACAGAATTCATTACAAATGCTGTTATGTTGTCATTGTATTTATTTACATGTTGAAATATGAGGCCTTTAGGTCAGGTGTCAGGCATCAGTGCCCTGTGTCGGCCAATCCAAGGTGAGAGAGCTGCCTGAGCTGGTATCATCGCAGCAGTCCTCGGCATCAGAGAAGGAGGACATATAGTGGAGGGTGGTCACTCTGTGGTAGCTTCCCTGGAGCATTTGTGGGTAGGCCGTGAGCTCCATGGCCCTGTGCCTGCTCCTGCTCACAGTCCACATGTCAAACAGCTGAGAACACATGGCGCAGCCCATGGTGGATGCGTGTGTGTGTGTGTGTGTGTGTGTGTGTGTGTGTAACAGGCCAGGAGACAGACGATAAAGGTGTCCACAGGTGTTACTCTACACTCTAAGAGAGTCCTCCACATAAACACTCATCCTAAGCAAATCATCAGCTTAACTAATATATTCTGTATTTTACTCATCTAATACAGGTATAATGACTTATTAACATAAGATTTAATATTTGGACTTACATTTAACAATCCAGCATATTTGTAGGAAATATATTCGTAACTTTTAGCAACTCATGTGAATTAGTGCAGTTTCTTACATTGTAATAAGACATTTTCCATCCATAGATATAACAGCAGGAGATGCATGATGGCTATGTTTTTAGAGCCAGAGGTAATGGCAATTAATTGGCATGTATAGCACAATGTAGAGGGATTAATATATTTGAAATTATACTTAATAGAATAAATAATTTATTATAAGTGTAAAACACAGACTCAGTATCTGTTAATGTCCGTTTTGTGATTTCCTTTTTTTGATATATGTTTTTTATTCTATTAAAAGTTTTGGGTTTAATAGAAAACAAAGGAATGAGAGCTGCAGTCCAAATTACATTCAAAGAGTGTTCCTCCTCTCCAGTCTCACACCCAGCTCTGCCTGCGGGTTTCGCAAAGTTACAGTGAGCTAAAAGGTCACTGTCAGAACCAGTCCGCTTCAAGGTTTTTTTTCTTTGGTCTGCAAGAGCTGCTTAACTCCGTATTTAAATATTTACAGTGACCGCTTCGCTTAGCCAGAGCTAGGATTCCCAGAGAAGAGCTGAATGAATGCTCTTCAGTCCTGCTCACAACTTATCCGGGGAGGCGTCCCTCTGACGGTACTGAAGCTCTGGGTTTTTCTTTAGTTTCTTGCTCCAAGGGGACTGCTCTGAGTAATTAATTTCTTCTTGTTTCATGTTAGTTAATGCAGCCTGATAGTCAAATACGATGCAACAAATACCTGTGGAAAGAAATGATGGAAGTCAGTTAGTGGCAGATCATAAAGATTGCATTATCACAAGGCAAAAAAAAAAAGGGCCCCACCTCATAATAAAATTAACAAAAAAAAACACCTGAAAAAACAAATCAAAGTAGACAATGCCTGAAAAATAAAGCAGATCAAAGGGAATTCAACTTTTAAAAATGAAACTTTTAGATCACATACCAAAATCTTTACATCAGTCTAAAGTTGAAAAATATCAACATTTTGCTCGGTCTTGAAGCATTGATACAAAAGCTGGAGGCATGTCAGACAAATGACAAAGGTGCAAAGCCACAAGTAGTTCTAAGGAGAAACAAAGGAGATTTAGATCAATATTGAATGTAGTCGGCAAACGATGACAGTTAAAAATAGATGCGACATGGTCCATTCTTGTTGGGCAGAACAGTTCTAAATTAGTTGTTTTGATTCGTGACTCCTGCCTCGGAAACATTCATTCTAACCTCCTCCAAAACTACTAACAGGAGCGATGTGCAGGGGTAACCAGGGTTTACTTTGAGCTAAACCAGTTTGGTGATGATAATCTGGAATGTTAAAAAAAAACCTGTAAATACACAGAGCAGAAAGGGATTTTCCCTCTCATAGTGACACAGACCTCTATGCGAGTTCATTAACAGATCTGCATTCTAACACATCTGATCTGACCTTAATCAATGCGAGCTGGCTGCTGCACAGAGCAGAGCACTTAGCAAGGGTAAAAATGACATTTTAGGATGAGGGTGGAAAGACACTGCTGATTGCCACACCCATCCCATCTATTCCAGCGGATGTACACAGCAGAGGCAAGCCTCTTGAAGCTAGGCTCCCCTCTGTTGTCCTGGACTCCAAGACTTTTATAACCCATGAGTCTGCACTATTACTCCCGAGGGAAATTGATCCATCATCAGTATATGTGTTGTCAGGCAAAATGCATCTATTACAGCACAAGTCCAAAGTAAGTATCCCAGCTTCGATGACACACAAAGCAGCACAGGAAAGAAGCCGGTGTGATGGTGATGCGGACTGATGGAATGGAAGGATGCTGCAGATGCATCTGTATGTGTGTATGAAGTCTATACAGTCTGATTGGTCACTTACCTGAAATCTTCTGTTTGTCCTTCTTCAAGAGTGCTAATCATTCATCATATCCTCTCACCATTCCGAGGAATTTTCCTCTCGGTCTGCCACTGTCTGGACTGGATACAGCCCATATGATTGGGAAATGAGATGACATCACATTTAATCACTTGAGGGTGGCTTACACCCAACTTGATTTTTTAAAAGTGAATTACAGGTGTGTAAAAACTTGTGAAAACATGACAAGAGAATTTTTCATTTGCTGATTCATCTTGGTATACTTACTAATGTATCTGCTAGAGAGACACTCCAGACTTTTGGCACTGCACCAAACAAGATTATCATTGGGTTAGAGACAGACTTTAGAAAAATTAGTCAAAACCTTTGCAACAAAGGAAAATAAAATCTATTTTATTTAAAACATTTTAGCGCTTTGAGATTTGATCCAAATTTAAAGTTTGTTATAAATAGAATGCATTATTATTATTATTACTATGTGTAACAGGAGTATTAGTCTGCAACCGGGTAGTTTGGCTTGTCATACAAACTGGAAACCGGGAGAAACAGCTAGCCTGGCTCTGTCATGAGCATGTTTTGTCTTAAAATAAGAGCTATATATTGTAACTAGAGCTTTATAAAGTCTGATTGGTGGGCTTTCTTCCCTTAGGACAGAAGCAGACCAGCAGAAAACATCACCTGGACATAATCATCATGAATCTCATTCAGAGACCCTAAAGATCTGTCTTAAACTTACCCTCTACAGCAGTTCTTTCTCTGTCATAAAACATCATCACGACTGTCGTGACATCAAAAGAAAACTCCACCCAGCTAACGTTTTTCTGTGTTTTTTCAAATATTTCTCTAAAATCTATACTTCCATTTTCCTCTCCTTCCTAATGGATAAAATCACAGCAAAGTACACAAAAATAAAATCAAAGACCAGGTAATTTTAATAATTGAACCAGTCATGAGAAATTACATCAGCTCTACAGACATTAGGAAGTTTCATTGAATTAAGATAAACACTCTGATGATGATTGCCGTAATCGGGAAAACCAGACAGAGTCAAATGACGGAAAAAATGAGTCATGGAAATCTTTGCGTGCGGTCTTCATGGTGCCTTGATTTTACTGATGAACTACCACAGACATGCTAGTACTTTTATGGGAGATATGAAACCAAAATCTCACACGCAGAACTACGTGCTGTAACAAATCAAACTCAAAGGTGGGGATGATTAAGTCATTACAAGTTGACTTTTCTCAACACTGTCATGTCGTGCAGTTCTAAACGCTCCGTGTTTGATGGCTGTCAGGTGTCACTTTAATTACAGACCTGACATTGCACAGATTTACTTTTCTTTCATTGCACCAAATCTCCCATATATATAAAGTATTATAGTATAAAGTATATAGTATAAAGTATTTAAAACACGCTTGTAGTATGTATGCCAACCCTCAAAGACATGGATGTTTACAGTGTGAAATAAAGCTTCAGACAAATGAACAAATCCGTGTCCTCTCATTAAAACAGATTTTTGGACACATTAAGAAACCAAACCGGGACCTATAGGCTACGTTAGGCCTGAAAGAAAGTTAAATAAAATGGCCAACATTTAACATGATATGGCAAGAACCTTTTAAGACATTAATGATGGATGGCTGCCTCCCATTTAGTATTTATCATTTAGGTCCAGGATGGACTTTGAGCCTCAATATGAGTTTGGTGACCTTTGAGTATTAAATGTTCTTTAGGCAGGAACAGGAAATTCAGTGGCATAATTTTTTAAGCCACAGCGTAGACATTAATGGTGACAAAAACACCACTTCAGTGTGGGATTTTAGATAACATTGCATTCTGCAAGAAAGCATAGTGGCATCACCGTCAAGTATAATAAAATGAAATAACATGTCCAAACAAAATCATATCCCTTCCATGCTAGAAAGCGATTGATATTATCCTCTGCCTGGAGGATAAAGAGCTCCAGGTCTTTACAGTGTTTCTGCAACATGGAATCATTTTTAGTTGGTATTCTTTGAGTTACCTGCTAATTGCTACTTGCTGCTTTGCAGGCCTGCTCCGTTTGTGCAAATGTGGATTCAGTGCTGATACGTCACCTAAACTTTTTAAGATCTTTGCATTTTAAAATATACGGACAATTAGGCCAAAATCCTCTGACTGAATGATCTCAACTGAAAATTGCACATTCTCTGCCGAGAAACAGAGAGAGAGAGGCTTTCTGGTTCTTTGTTACTCATTTTATTGTGATGTAACTGACGTAAAACTGGGAAATCCAATACCTTACAATGCTAAACAGACATTTCTAAAGTCAAGGTGGGTGTAGTATTTACATAAATAACTAGGCTGATTGGCTAGGATAAACGATTGTGTTTAAGATTAGCAGAAACACGCAAGAGATTAAGTGAGGTAACCAAACAAGGGGATAAACTCAAAATGGATTAAGTAGAAATTTTCCTGCCTGATCTAACTTAACACTAGAGTCAGGGACCTGTCAATCAAGAATGCCTCCGTATGATCGCATGAGCTCAGGAGGGTTGTAGGGGTGTGAAGGCACTGTATTCCTAGATCAAACAACTGTTTTGTAAATCACCAAGTATGATATAATTGTTTTCTCAGATTTCAGTTCATAATACCTGCACCAATGCCACACTGAAGCAAAAATGACAGTACTGCACACCCCATGGCACTGACAATTCAAAGTCTTAGTAAATAATTATTGTTATGTTTCTGCTTACAAAAGGGAAAAATGCTTGATGCTAAATGACTAGACCCTGAAACCCCAGGCACTTAAAACCGGCTGCCACTACTCCCTCAGAGATGGGTCGAACGCAGAGAATACATCTCACAACTTTGCACTTGTATGACTATGTTATTAATAAGTATACATAATAATAATAATGATTATTAGTGTTATATCATGTGGAAGGGAATTGGTGAGAAGCATTCTTATGTCAGTGGATATAATTTTGTAAAGAAATATAATCACTACCGTAATTAGTATTGTAGTGGAAAATATTAAAAACGTATGCTGAATAATCATTTTTACTTTCCATAATATGGCAATCTCAACATCCATCCATTCATCCGTGTTCTTTAAGTGCTTATCTTAAAAAGGGTCTGTCACAGCTGACATTGTAATAATTATGATATTTAACAGGAAAATAATGGGTGGTTTAATCTGTCCTGGGTTCGGCTCTGTTTTGAGTCATCACTTCCAGTGTGGATGGAAGTTCCCAAACCTTTCACTGGAATAATGCTGAAGTAAACAGACCATGTTGTCTAAATATTGAAGGTATACATATATTTACATAAAACACTAAAAAACAATTTCATCAAATACACAATTTGCATATGCACATATATTTGTACAAGCAGATGCCTCATGGTGTAACAATCCTTACCACATTGTACAGCTTCATCTTTCTGGTGACCTGATAATGAAAACTCTTAAGATATTATGCGGAAATAAGAAAAACAAACTCCGTCTGTCAAATGATCAGAAAATATCTCATACCTGCAACAAGTTTGAACTTTTGCATGATGTGCTAATTATTTATGATTTTTTTGATTATTTCCTTCAGGCTAAATTCTTACATTACCTTAAATAATGTGCTATCTACCTCTGAACAGGCAAGGCATGTATTGACCAATTCTGGCTTGAGCTCTTCTAAGGACTGATGCTTGGTTATTTCCCCTGTGACGTCTTTAAGTTACAAATCAACTGTGAATATATTATGTTTCACAATATTTTCTAAGTTACCTATCAGCTATTGGTTTTTATTGCACTAAATAGGTAATCTCCTCTATCATAAAAACCCTTAACACATCAATGACTTTGTCTTTTCATAAATTAGGTTTTTGTCAAGTCTGGCTACAATCAGTGCCATTACTGTATATCCATACACCTATGTACGGATAATAGTAGGCAGAAAAGACTACATATTTTCACCATTTTGAACATCGAAAGGTGTAATAATGTGTTCAGGAAAACAAAGTGAACACCTCAGCCTGCCAGTGAAATGTTCTTACATGTTCTCATAAGGAAGGTGCAGTGACATGCCTCTTGAAGCATTTCAAATATTAACAACTTTCAAAATAGTTTTTGTTTTTTAAAGACATGCATGTGTGGTAGTTTGACACCATCCTTCTGTTATTTCAATTCATGTTTCATTGATCTGATCA
Source organism: Lophius piscatorius (assembly GCA_009660295.1). Taxonomy (NCBI): domain Eukaryota; kingdom Metazoa; phylum Chordata; class Actinopteri; order Lophiiformes; family Lophiidae; genus Lophius; species Lophius piscatorius. The sequence goes on from VRLP01005680.1 coordinate 20,878, forward strand.
TTTCACTGTCTTAAGCCAAGAAAAAATACTTTCATTCCTGAGGGATCTGTGTGTTTAAGGTTGGAGGTGCAATAAAAGGATGTATGCAACACCGAGCTCATTTTAGGTCTGGACCTGTTGCTATGTAACTAGTAAACAAGCAAACAATGGAAAGCTTCTTAACATGTCTTGCTTGTTGTGTCCAATGAAGAAGAAAAGTGTCCAGAATATCACAATTCTGTTTGCTCCCCCCAGTAAACTGGTTCACTAAACCAGTTTAGAAATATAAGACAGCTAGTCACTACAGCAGCCACTGAAACACCAAAAACAGCTCCAGAGATGTGACATGACGTCATATTTTTTACACCTTAACATTGAGGACCGGAGCTATCCAATAAATACACTACAAGATATCTAAGTACCGTTTCACCCTTCTGGGACACATCTTCAGAATAACCCGTTGCTACATTTACAAAGTGCTCACGACAGGGCTTCACTCTTCACCCAGGTGCAAATTCCTCAGCTTTCTGCGAAGGAGCGCGTAGAAAGGACAATCAGAAGACCTAGAGATAACACAAGTTGAGAAACAAGTTGAGAACAGATGGTTTGTAATGGGCCCTCAAAACAAACAGTCTTAGATTTATAAATGTTTATAAACTGGAGGCATTGCCTCTGTTTTTCTTGGCCACATATCTTAATCCCTGCTGGTCAGAAGGAATTCATGAGCTCATGAAGCTGAAGCAAATGAAAGGAATGAATCCTTGTTCAATGTCCAGAAAAAGGCACCACAGCTTCCAGTAAACTGCTATACATTAGCCAGGGAGTATTCAAAGGTGATGACACGGAGGGTAAACATTCCCACCTCTTTTTATCTCAAAGTGCTCTGGTCTCTGCCTCGATCTTCCTCTCTCCATGTTGGCTCTCAGGGTCAGCTAGCGCCACAGTCTGTCTCATTGCGATTTCAGGGCCTCCCCCATAAATACCCAACAAGTACTGCCATGTTTCCTCTGAGATCTGGCCATAGTCTGCACCTTGAGTTGAGAAACACACATAAAAAATAAAAGAAAAAACACCAACTGAGTGCAGTTGGGGCATGATAATGAAGCAATGGACCTAAGCAAGTATGCAAAAGATTGGGAGAAAAAAAATGCGGGATAAATAGAAAAAGAAAAACAAACAAAAACACATAATTTAACAAATAACAAGAAGTTAATATTCAAATAAAAGTAACAGAAAAAAAGAAAAAAAAGAACCAGACAACAATTCCTCCATTGCCATGACTGTTATGACATCCATCTGCCATGCGAGACTGGTGTGGTGTGAGCATCTGAACTTTGAGGTGAAAAATTTGATCAACTCATATTATACTCAAATGACAAAATTCTGGAATGTATTCAAGAAAGGAAAAAACATTTTCTGAAGTTGAACCACAATCTTGAAGAGCGTGTCTGATTTTCTCGAGGTTTAGGCAGCCCATAATGTCTGTAAGCTATTGGGTATTAGTGAGAGGTACCTGTGTGCAGTTTTGAACCAATGCCGTGTTTTACCTTGCTTGAGTTGTATGTGTCCTCCTTTTATGATGCCAATTTTACTGTTGTCGATGGAACCAGGAGGCTCTGAGAAGAAAGATTTCAGAAAGAATTTTGTAATAACAAAATTGTGACTTTAATTTCCTTCTACATTTGTCTACCTGCAGGGTCATACCATTGTCTTTGCCCTTCACAAAACTCTCCCACTCCCTGAACCACTGCATGCTGATGCAGAGGATCACAGACGGAGCCTCCTCAGCCTGAAACTCTTTGTTCAACTGCAGGCAAAAGAAAACCTCTCATTTAAGAACATGATGACATAATACCAAACACAACATTAGGTACAGTAAAGGATTTTAGCTTGTACCTTGATAAATGTGTCTATTTCCAACTTTCTGCGTTTAGACAGAGCTTCAATCTCTACCTGGCAGATGCCGCACATATACAGGTGGTTCACTGCTGGACCACCTCCAAAACTGTGGAGCGAAAGATGGAAGAAAGCAGTCAAATGGAAATCGTAATAACATTTATAGCTGAGGATTTGTCACGATTTGACACCTGGTTAATTCAGAAAAATTTGTATTTTCGAATATTATTATTATTATTGTAATGCTAAATGTTCAGTTTACAGGGAGTACTGCTTTTCAAAAACAAAAATGTACAGGTGAAAAGTAGACACTCAAACCTCAAGATTAAACACATATTTTGAATATCCGGTTGTTACACGTCTTGAACAGTGACTAAAAAAAATCAAATTCATTTAATTGAAATACACCATCTGTATTTTTTGACTACACCCCTACTTGCTCTCTGACTGCTAATGGATAGCAGCCATAAAAGAAAAGCATAACATCAAGCAGAGGAACCACATTTGAGTTCATCAATTAAATGTGGCCACTTGGGGCATAAGGGTTAGCTTTGGACATTTGAGTTGACATTTACAAATTCACAAGATATTAACATTAATTTGGATTAACCAATAGTGAAAGTCTTCCACTGGTTCTTTCACCACTTGCTAGATTTTTCTGTCAGTTGTTTTTCTTTGAAATAACAAAAATAGTTGGCTGTTGCAACTGAAAACATGGTTAACAAGAAGACTGAGACTGAACCAGCCAGTTAATTTGTAGGCTATCATCAAAACACCGACAAATGTATTGATATCTGATAAATTACTATTGGTTAGTGCTGCTTTAATGTAACAAAACATCCACAAGCTGAACACGCACACTCGTGTTATTTTAATTTTTTTTTTTTAACCAAATATACATATGTCAAGGCATAAATTACTGCCTCCGCTTTCAGCAGGTTACTTAGGTAAGAACGCAATCCTAAACAGTTCAGACTGTCAACAATGGTCCATAGAGGGTGTTTATGGTAACACCTGGAGGTTAAAGGTCCGTAACAATGTTCCTGCACCTTCAACAGGGACATAAATCAATGTGATTGGCTGATACACACAGGTCAGAGGGTAGCTACGGGTGGTGGAGGGGAATGTTTATTCACATTGTAAAATGTATACAATCATTTTCTTATGTCATGTCATGTCATTGAACTGGATTTAAATTGAACTGCTAAGGAACACTACTATTGATGATCACTTTGCATCTACAGACTAAGCGACCAAAACTTGATTTCACACGTATTTCTTATCTTCATTTCTTCAAATTACTTTGAAAGCATGTAAATGATAATCTTAGCATCATGCAGTCACATGACTTTACTGTCACCACTGATGACAGTGATCTCATCAGCTCAAAGTTCTGACTGACTCGATACATAGCTTTAATAAATAAGAATGCAACAATATGTAAAGTTTTATCTGGACCTCATCTGGTTTTTGCTACTACAACGTAATACCAGCACCCTCCATATCCAGCTTCAACCCCTGGTAACACGACACACACCATGTCCATAAGAGCACTGGAAGACTGAACCAGTGCTGGTGTTATTATTTGTTGTTTAATATTCCAATCTTTCCAATTAAATAAATTCTCATAAAGCATTTAGTAAAACCTAAATACATCTGTAATAAAATAAAGCGTATTTTCAGTTAATGCAAAGTTGTAGAACCAGATGTAGGCTTATAAGACTTATAGTTAAAAACCTTTAATCCAAACAAGTAAGGGCAGAACTCTGGATTTAATTTTGCTTTCAGGTATATTTACCTGTTGTAAAGATACTCCCACACATTCTGGGGAACAATCACAACCAGGTCATCGACATAGTGGTATTTATTAGGATGTATCCCTGTAGAGAGATAAAATATGTTAAAGTTTCATCCTTGCCTTCTCTGGCCTGTACTAGAATAACTCCTACAAAAATTCCCCACCCTCAGCCCTGCTGTCCTCTTCAACGATTATACACTTTAACTCAAAACAATAAACTGAGACATGTCAACTGGAACAACTCCAGCAATAATTTTAAGTAACAATTCAGGTATAATGATAGGAAATAATTGCAATATCTTCAACATCTTGTGTACATATTATTTCCATAATATTACATCCATAACATAAGAATTCAATAAATAGGAAGGATTGTCCAAATATTAGTGAGATCCAGGATTAATAAATAAAATAACATTTTAAGAAATGCATCGGTTGATCTTGTACCATCAGTGGACATGATCATATAGAGCCGTGTGTCAGCAGCATGGCTATGAAAACAAATGCAATGTCTCCTGATGACACAACGTAGGTTATTATAAGAAGTAGCATATGCAATTGATTATTGGTTCCCCAATACAATTGATTTTACCAGCTAAAAAGAATCAGAAAGTTAACAGTCAAACTGCTCTCACTAAGAAGCCATTTCGTGGTTGGTAAGCCTTCGGCTGTAGTGCTGCAAGCAGCAAGTCAACGGGGCAACACAAACAGTAGCTGTTTACAGTCAGTAAATTCTGCCTAGAGAAGGCCCAACAGTTTATTACCTCTGCAGAGGAGGTTGTTTTCACAGAAGTCTCTTGGTTTGTTTGTCTGTCCATTAGTAGGATTACACAAAAACTACTTGACTGAAACTGATTTCCATAAAACTTGGTGGGGAGGTTTATACAGGCAGCGTTGAAGAATCCATGAACACTGGATTTGGATAAAGGGACAGATCAAAGACTTTTTTCACTTTTCATATTATTGCAGGGCTTTTTTCGGTCGATTGCACATGAATGTCTTGATGAAGTTTGGTGAAACTTGTTGGAAGAAGGATCCACAGGATTTTTGATATCCCAATAAAAAGGTGGATACATGTTTTTCCACTTAGAATAATTGGAATTTGGATGAGGACAGAATATGTGATGTGTGGGCATGGACGATTTGAAATTTTTAAGGCACTTTTCGATGGAGCAATCCAACAAAACTATGCTGTCTGGTAATTTGTAAAGTCTTGTAAGTACTGGCCGTGATATGTAAGATTGCATCTCCCAAAGAATTTGCACAGCACTGCTTGTTTATAGACCCAGATCCAGAAAAAATATCACAGATCGTTATCATTTTACAAGCCTTCTGGATAGAACAGCTAATATACAACTGCTTCCTTGGGCTTAGTGGTACTCCTCATGACTATGAAACCTTAAAATCAGTTGCGTTCCCCCTTCAGAAAGCATGTATATATTTTTCAGAATGTGATAAGACAGGAATTTGACCTCACGAACCTCCGTGCTGACAAAGAAACGTGTGGTTACTGATGGGGCCTGGCTCTGCAAAGGTGTTGAACTTGTTCAGCCATTCTCTGGAAATGTAAAATTGCAGTAGACTTGGCTCCTTCATGTTGGCCAGAGCAACCACTTTCTGCCTTTCTCTCACCGACTCCTCACTACTTTTCCTGCATTAGAGGAAATTAAATCATCAATAACAATTTGCATGAATCAGCATGGATTTACTGTTGCAGGTTCTTCAATGGCTCACCTATAGAACAACACATACGCCTCTGCATTCTGCACCACTGTCTCGTGGACTTCTGTGACATACTGGTCATCAAACTCGTACCACTGGCCATTGATCACATTCTGACAATATGCTATATAGTGCCCACCTGCAGGAAAAGTCATAGATAGACATTAGTATAGATAAAATCATGTATGTATTTGCTCATTCTCTGAGATATTCTCATACTTCCTGCTGTGCCGTGGTGACAGATAACTGACAGCAGATCGTAAGTGGTGACTTGGGACGGACTCTCTTTTGCCAGGAAAGGTCGCATATCGAGGCCTTCCAACGGGAATGATACGTGGCTGCTAATCTTGAATGAATACATCACTTCGTGCCGGAAGCGTTTCAGGTGAATGCAAAGAATCTGCATGAAGACATTTTGGAATACTTTATCTAGCCAAACAAAGGTAAAACTTGCTATCTGCATTGAGAAGATTAGATTCTTTAAAAAGTACCTCCGGAAGTCTAAGCACTTTACAATATTTGACACCGTTTCTCAACCTGTAGAGATGAAAATACAGTGATTCAATCTAAAGGAAGAGTATACTGCTTACAATTGATGTCTTGTTTTTAAGCATATGACTAACAGAATGACAATCAAAGAGGCTTCTAATGAATGTCTTTAACTGGATTTACTACACAAACTCACTTTTTACATCTCTCACAGCTGTACATGTTGTCCCCTGGGAAATAATGAATGTAAATGTAAATTATGAGATATCTACACTAGGTTTAGAGTAGATATCCATCTATAGTATTAGAGACAGTGAATTTTGTTTACCTTTGAGTTCGTCCGCAGCAAAAAAGGCTGCAAGGCAATCCTCCAGGGTTACCATGGGCCCCCAAAACCAACTGGGGATACATGAAACTACGAACCTGTTCAGATACGGGAAAGAGACAGTCATTATAACCACATTTAACCACCATGCCCCTTTAAAAGAAGATGATGATGATGTTTCATATAGACAATCAAGTAGCCGGATAAGCCAGATGGTAACTGTTAAGTTGGAACATGCATTTGACAATGCAGGTCAGGGATCTATGCAAACATGAATATTTATTGTCTTCTGAGACTCTGTTCAAACTTGAAATTATTTCTGACTACGGGTGATACCTTTCAGAATCTAGCATCTCCGCTATACTTATGATGCAGACTTACTGAGATTGGCATAGGTAAGACTTAATGCTGAACTAAGCGTCTGCATCCAGGAGGTTGTATGAACCTAAAGTGTGTAATATACCACATGTGCTTCCTAATAAACTATAAATTCAGTCACTCGATCGAATGGACCGGCACTGTTATGATTTAAAACATGGGAACAGCAGGAGCATAAACAAATAAACCAATCCCGTTACTGCATCTATGATCGAAGAGCTAAGATACAAAAATTACAGATGACATAGTCCAGTTATTTACAGCTATTTTGTCTTTGAAGCTGATGTGTTGGAAGCGGGTAAAAAGGGCAAGCAACTTTGACAAGGTCTAAATTGTGATTATTAAGCAACTAGGTCAGCTGCAGCACAAGTTTGTGAAAACGTTGGATATAGTTCTGATAGACAGGTGTAAGAAACAAAGTGCATCACAGAGCTGCTTTGGTAACAAAGATATTAAAGCAGAATATTAGGCAGGTGGTTCATGGCAGATGACAGTGTTAACCTCAATGAGAGCTTTCATGACAACCACTGTACAATAGCTAGATTATGCCCTACACTTTTAAAACCCTCTACAGTCCTTAAAATATACCATCGCTACAGTAAAGTCATCTGGGGGCTCAGCACCCAAATCGTTTCCTGCAGCATCAGCCATTTTAGAGTCCTCCTCAGTCTGCAACATATCTTTGACCCATCAGTCCTGGACTAACGCACATACAAACCTTTTTTCTTTTGCTTTTAAATCCCAAAATTTTGTTAAGGCAAAAACCTAAACGGAATCCTTAATTTAATGGTGCTGGTCTGGGATAGGGAACTGACAACCAAATAATAGAAAAGCTGAAATAAATTACAATCAGCTTAAAATAAGGTGATTTATCATGAAAGAGAAGCAGATGTGGTGTCTCTCTGCATCCTGTGATAAGCAACTTGCATCAAGCGGGTCTCATTAACAAGCCAAGACGTCTGTTTTCTTAATAAAAAGAAATTAGTAACAGAAGTTCATCTGAAGTGATATTTTTCGTTTGCTTACGCCAAAAGAAGTGCAAGAAAACCCACAAAACACATACTTGTCTTTGACAGACCTGGCAAAGTCTTCTAACACCTTCCTGTCCTCAACTGCAAAAATCTGTGGTATCCACCATCATATTCAGTGGAATCTACTGGAAACAGCAGGAGCAAAATTCTGACATAACGAAGGAAGCCTTCAGAATGAACGTAATGCTCATTCAGGAATGAGCATGATTCACTCATGCAAGACCTTCTTAATTAATTTCCTTACTTATATCAAAGCACAGAGTTAACATGAAAAATCTGAGCAGTCTGATCAAATCATCTGCATATCAGATTCTACTTTACGCATGCGTTTGTGTTCTTCCTTCCACTGACCGGCGTATGGAGTCCATGATGTATGAAATCCAGCCCTGCGAGCTGTACGTGTCAGGAAACATGCCTGTTTTGACTGGAAGGTTCTGATGAATGGAAGAATGGAGCTTTGCCAAGTCCTCTTTGCCAGGAATAGGGAGCGATAAGTCCTGGAAGGTTTCCACTGTTGTAGAGACCTGTCAATCATTCAGAGTAGAGGTTTTCACAGCATGCCTTCCTCTGTAAGAGAAGAGCTTTAAGACAATATCTCTACTCCGAAGTTGGGAAATAAATTCTTATCTCAATTAGAGGAGCACTCACTACAGATGACACTTAGTCCATTTTTATTAAATTAAACCCTTATTCAAATTAAAATAATGAACCCTTCCTGTCAGGCATGAAATACTCACATTTCCCTGCCATGGGTGCAGGATCAACAGGCACCCCTCAGGTAAATGGGATAATAAACCCCGGTAAGATAATTAGTCTTTATACATTATGTAAGCCAGAACATGAAAAAAACAAACATTTAAAAAGTTCCCAAATATTGAAAGGAACTATTTTAATACTTATTTTTGCATGTATAAAGAGATATTTGAAATAGCTTTTTAGTTCAGTTCGGCTTAGAATAAATCCCATCACATCTATGATCAAAAACAAGGGAATAAGGCCTGTGGGAATAAAACAAATTTTAAAAAAAAGAAAACATTTCAAATCATGTCTTCTTCATTTAAAACACAGCCCCCCTATCTCCCTCTAGTGTTTAAATATGTGAAGCACATCTTACCCTATCACAGGTTAAACATTGGACCAGACTGAGGATGGAGCCATCAAAGATGTCAGAGATCACACTGCGATAGCGAGACTGCTTCTTCTTTCTGGCAATGTGCATCGGGTGAGCTGTGAGGAGCAAATTTGAGGACGGACAAATATGGTGAGGTTCATTTTACTATGTGTGTGACATTTGCAGCAGGGGTGCAATATAGATAGTAGCTCAAAACATAGAAAATAGGCTCACTGCTGGATCTTTTGACCTCTTCTGTAAGGCGCTGCACTTTGAGTGTAAATGTATGGAGGAAGGCACTGGATACGGAGTGAGCAGAAGCTCATATCCACTGGTTTAAATGTGAGGACGAGACTTGTGTGAGGATTAAATAATTTATTGGATGGTATTGTTATTTTTACTAGAACAAGGATTGATAATAACTCTGTGAGAGTGCAATTAGAAACAATGCAATGCCAATAGAAAGTGCTAAAATAGGGCTATTAACAAGCTATATTTATGATCTTTGTTAACCCTAACATTCGCTAATGTGAAATAACACAAAATATTTAAGTATTTTGTCAAATATTGAAGTAAAATACATATTAAAATTTAAACCCATTGGTGAATTCATTTTTGTGTGTCGGCTGCTCCTACATGGGCCGACTTTAAGACAAAGGATTACATTTTGCATAAGCCTTTTAATCATGGATGCCCTTCCTGATTGAACTGGCTCGTGTCACATGGATGGGGAAGGCAGACTCAAACTATCAAGCCGGTCATTAGCAGACGTGCCACTCAACTACCTGCGCCCAGTCACTGGTATTTTACAAAAACTCAGGAAATGATTATTAGCATATATAATCTGGGGACCAAGAATATAAGTCCAGGATCTTCAGCATGGTCACCTTGAATAATCAGCTTAACCTCTTACTTACTGACCACTGTCATTGCCTTACCTTTCTTGAAGGAGTATGCAGGTCCTGCAGAACGGAGGGGACTGGAACGAGGTGGACTGGAGGACAGTTTTGGGTGCAGCTCCTGAAGGGTTCGAACAGGACTGCAAGGAGTGGACTGGGGCTGATTCATGGATGCTTCATTGTCTGGCTCTAGAAAAATAGAACATTGGATGCACATAAATGATGCTAGGATAGAACGATAAAAAAAATGTTCATTCATAATCCTGCTAGACTTATACCTGAGGTACTCTGGGTTTGCCCCGGCCCAGTATCAGAAAACTGGTTGTTGTCTTGGCTTTGGACCTCAGACTGTGTAGTTGGCGATGACTCTTCTTCCTCTCCCCTCTCAGAAACTTCCTCCTCAGCTGCTGTATCTACATCAGCATCCTCGTCTATCTCCTGAGAGCCTCCACGGAGGGGGGAACCAGACACTCTCCTCTCCTTCAACCTTTCCTTCTCTGAGATCAAGCCGCTGGTACTGACACCCACCATCGCTCCTGCCGGTGACCTGACCCCATCACACTCCTCCTGCAGGAGCAGCTCGCTGTCACACGCTCCTCCTCCCTCCCCTCTGTCGCTGCTGGAGCCAGACTCACATGAAAGGAATTCATCTTCGGACGGAGAACGGTCTCCATCTCTTATCTCCTCTCCATCACTTGCCTCCCCACACATGCTGCAATCCATCAGAGGCTCCTTCAGCTCTTCGTGTAACTGGTCCATCAGACAACGCAGGAACTCCTGAGTGTCCTGCAGCAAGAAATGCACATTGCATTCACTCAGACAGCGAATGTATGAGTATGGCTATTACACAGAGACAGAGGTTTGGCAAATTTAGATAAGTTGAATGGGTAACAAATACATGCCTATAACCTAGAGACGGAAAAATATGTACGTAATGGTGTACATCTTGTCTAATTTAGATAGTGGTTACAGAATCTCAATTAAATGTTAACAAAAGAAAGAAATAAAGATTGCAAAGATAAATCACATTCACACAGCAATGAGACAGATTCATCTCAATTGTGCGTATTAAGGGGTATTTCAAAATTACGTCCCCAAAGTCAGACAAGGACACAGGTGCATTTTTGGTTACTGCATGCACTTTAACTGTTTGTTGAGATCTGAGTTTGCCTATTTAATCCAATATTAGAAGAAGTAACCTCTCCAAAATGAAATCAAGCATTTGGTCTTTTTTTATATGCACTATGCTTTGCTAAGATTTTAATGGGAAGGTTGGCGCAACTCTCAAGTATCTATACCAAATACATTTCTGCAGGCCCTAGAAAGTTAACATTAAAATGCAAGCACTAGCAGCAGGAAAAATTACATCGGCTGGCTCTCTCATAAGGTCACAGCATCCACTGAGGTATAGAAATGACAAATTCTGGATTGCTGCCCTGCTAATAGTACAATAAACCATACACATAAATGAAGTACAGAATGTAGTTGAAGTTGTTAAAAGTCATTCATAACTTGATTTCGAAAGAAATTAGAAGGTATCTATTCTCTCCTACCCCCGAAAAAATGTGAAAAACTAGACTCAAACCTTCACTTATAAAATATAAATCTAGCTGTTATTGCAAGAACAAGAGTAATGTTTAAGGAAACAGTAAAAAATACACAAGCTTTCACAAGACAATGTCAGCTGAAGAGTGATGCCAGATGTAGTTACCTGCTGGGTGCTTGCCCCTACCTGCTGAGCGTAACCACGAAACATGGGGTTTACTAGTTTGATGCCGTGAGACAGACTGGTAGGGACAACATAACTGGGCCTGGGAGAGAAGTCGCCTTGAGAGTTAGTTGAATAGATTGAAAACTATAAAAAACAACATATAGCTGCATTCGGTCACTTATTACCGTTTTTTATGCCAGAGTTCTGAGATGAGTTTTTGGTAACTTTTGCAGAGAGCAGGCTTCTTATCGGTCCGGATCAGTCCATTGCAGTCCAGGAAGAACTGAGTAAGAGGTGGACTAGTGAGAAAAGAGTAAAGAATTTAAAAAATAAATACAACTGTTTCAGTAATGGCAAATGAGCTAAAAAAAAAACATGGGAGAACAGACACACCCCCAATCAAAAATAATAGGAGAAAGAGACCTCACCAGTTGGACAGGGCCTGAAGCGCTGCATTCATATAGCAGGAATTTCCAATATTTTTCATTCCTGTCAGGCCTATAAATAACAGAACAAACAGGAGCCATGGGGGCTTTATATTAGCACAGTACCAGAAGTGTACCGAATAATGAAAATAACTACAAACTCGTATTTTTAGAACAGGGCAAATGGAGAGGGCACCATCAGCGCTAAATTATCACTGCTGGTCTATATTCAAATAAACAGACGTAATAACTATTCTAAGGACTCAAAACAATTATGTCTACTTCATATAGCAACTAGAGAGATTTTGATGTTTACTATACATATGTATTTCATCCAATCAGTAACTTAACCACCACAGATGAGGTACTGATCAACGCAGGATGAATTTCAGCATCTTCATGTGGATTGTTATTCTGTTTAAGAAATGCCGACAGCAGACTATGTGTACCTCTGGGTTTCAGCTCATCCTCCTCCGAATCTGAACCGTCTTCTTCTGCCACAGCAACTGGTACGGCTTTCAGTGGGTGACCTACTGGCTGAGGAGTTGCTTCCTGGTATAATGATAAACAGGCATTATAAATATGAGGAGTAGTACAGAGACTTAAAGCCAACACCATTACAGACCGTCATACCTGCTCTGTGCCTTTACAGTGATTGGGAGCAGCAGGCACCGCCACTAGTGCAGGCTTGTGCTCCAGAAATACCTCTCGCTCACACACGTAACACCAGATCCTGAACGTTGTCAGGTTCACTGTCAGGTTGTGCTTTTTAGCCTCAAGGAAACATACAAACATTAAAAAACTCAACATTTTACTTGTCATAGAGATCCCCCAAACTGACAACAGGAAAAGAAGAAGCTGGAAACAGAATGGGATTTTTACCAGAATGGGAGAATGGGATTTTTACCTGTGCATGCAGTGTGCTGTGATCAGAGTAGGACTCTCCACAACCGACATACTGACATTCATTCTACAGAGAAAAAAGAATATAACACAAGGGATCACACAACTTCTGAAATCTGTTAGAAATATTTGAAATCATAATATCCATCTACCATAGATGAGATTGAATCTTTAAACACATTCATTTAATGACGACAGACAAATGTAAATGCAAACATTATATAATATCTTGCCAAGGTCAGTTTGAGAGCTACTACATTAGTAATAGCATTTAGCTGCAACATCAGAAATCTTTTAAGTATTTACCTGGCCTTCTTGACTCAAATGGTTTATGATTAATATGGTAGTCGCTAAGCTTGCAGCAGGCATTATTTGTGTGACAAAGTGCACAAAAAAACCTATTCCAACCACTATTTTCATAAAACAAAAGACAAATCCAAACAAACAAGATTTATAAAAAAACAACATAACATTCAAATCTCACCTGCAAACAGGCCCACAGGTTTGGGCCCCCTGCTCCACAAGACTGACAAGTACCCTGCAGCCAGAAGAATTGAATGGAATAGAATAGAAATGATACAAAGCACAAAAATATATAGTTTAATTAAGTAGGTATTAGAGCAGCAAAACAGAGCTTCCAGCATTTATTCGAACTGAGCAGGTAGGTACGAGGTAGAGTGGTTGTCCCCAATCGGAAGGTTTGTGGCTCAATCCCAGGACTGACCCTGCAGTCTACATGTCATAGGCTCCATGAGCAAGACCTTGAACCACAAATTACTTTCCGGGTGATTCACAGGTGATGCCCACTGCTCCTCAGGGATGGGACAAAGGCAGAGAGGTAATCCCAAAATGCTGTACATTGCATAACTTCTACTTCTATTCATACAAGTTTATTCATGGCTGTTACAATAATAAACTAAGTGTAAACTATAATAATAAAATAATAATACATTTAATTTATAATGCACTTTACATTTGGATCAAATCTCAAAGTGCTACAAAGCAAAAGCAGATAAAAGCATCAATAAAAAAATAAAATAATAACTATATAAAAGCCTGACCAAAAA